>JAUZNJ010032188.1:0-13809 GCA_034780135.1 Jordanella pulchra | reverse complement strand
ATATATGTATATTGTTTGTTTTTGTTTGTCATGTATGAATAGTGAAAAAAAGAAACATCAAGAAACAAAATAGAAACAACATCTGATTAATATTTTTAAATCTTCTTTATCTTTTCCAGCTGCTGTTCATGTTTGCGCATTTATTAGCAGCAAAGAATAAATAATCAAAATATAAAAGAGAAAAAACCTCTAATGGATTGCATTAATTTATCCGAAAACAGGATAAGAAATTTGAAAGGCTTCAGAGCTCAAGATAGACACCTGGATTTCATGATATTTCTTGTTTTCAAACACACATAGCACAACCATGAGTAGGCGGCTGGCAGCTTTTTCTGCGTGCATGTCTGTGTGAACATTTTTCCCTATGTGTATGTGTGTGTGGGGGGTGGGGGGGGTTGCTTGTGCGTGTGTGTGTATGATTGCTGCAACAAGACAAAAGTTAATGAGGTTTGAAGGCTGCTGTGGCAGCGGCGGCCTCGTCTTTGTCTCTGTCCTCTGCCTCCATGCTTCCTGGCCAGGCCTTTATTAAAAGCATAATGCAGCAAAGATCTTTAAGTGTGCAGCTGCAGCAAGAAAGACAAGGGCGAGAGAGGGGGAAAATGAGGCGGACAGGATAGAGCGGGGAAAAAGACTTTAGGGTGCTGAGTAAGAATTGTTGTTTGTGAAAAAGCCTAGAAAAAGAGAAGGGATATAAAGCTGAAAACAACATTAAAGTGAAACATGAGTTTGGGAAAACAGAGAGATGCAGGGAGAGCAGGAGGAGATCCGGATTGAGAGATACAGTGAAAACCAGTAAGAAGGAGACGGATATTTAGCACAGAAACAGCAACAGCTGTTGTAGCAGGTTTTTTATTTTTGCAATAATGGACAAAAACCAGATCTACACCATGAAATTAATTTAATTTTAGGCAGGAACTAAATGCTCTCCTTATCAAATAAAAGATCTGTGTGAATCTTATGAGTTTATTCTTGCATCTAAAAAGACATTTTAGTTTCCAGTTTGACAGAATTGAGCTTTTCTTCGGATCTCAGAGACTCAGGAATTTTTCCAAACACATTTGACACTAAGGAGACCAACTAAAGCAAAGAGATTGTGATCTGTAAAACACAATTTAGAAAAAACACAGTTTGTAAAACTTAATCTAAAACAGAATTCTTAATCAGTAAAATATGAAAATAGAAAATTGGAAAAATAAAATCTTATTGTTTCACATGTAAAAATATAAAATCTAGAAAAACAGAAAAGTTACTCTGAAACCCTTAAACTGATTATATGTTTTTTTTAAGTTTTCTTTGTTTATTTTCTTTTTCAAATTTCCATTTGTAAAATGTTTTTCTTTGCTCCAAATAATAACGGAACAAAATCCCTTCCGAATTTGTGAGCCATGAAACCTCTTAGTCTGTGGAAACCAAATTTGTTTTGTTGTTTTGTCGCCTGTCTGTTAGGTTGTCGTGTTTTTACCTACGTTGTGGGGACATACAGGTAAATATGGGGACATTCATCTGGTAAAGTTCTCTTCTTTGAGCCGGGGATAGGTTTAGGACTAAGTTGTGAATTGAGTTTAGGTTAGGGTTTGGCATATGTTGCTAATGGTTAGGCTTAGGGTAAGGATCTGGGTTAGGTCATGTAAAATCAATGTAAGTCAATAAAATGTCCCCACAAGTCATGAAGACAAACTCATACTTGTTTCTGTTACCTACTTAGGGCCATTTTTTTGGTTTATTTACTAACCTTCTGAGGACCAAAGGCTGGTCCTAATGTGGCGGACGCCCATTTTTAACCTTTGACAGTCAGTTTAGAGGTGTGCTGTGAATTAACTTTAGGTTAAGGTTAGAGTTAGAAATATAATGATAAAGGGTAGGTTTAGATTAAGTGTTAGGATTATGCATGAATGCAATAATTAGAATGAATGTAAGTCAATGTAAAGTCTTAATATGGATGGAGATACAAATATCTGTGTGTTTGAACCTGTTCTTGCTACTGAGTGAATTTTGCTCTTGTTTTACAAGCAAACTGAGGACCTTTTGATGGAAAGTTGTTCTGCTCCACAACTTTTTACATTTGGGCCTTAGAATCAGGAGTTGTGCATTTAGATGAGGTCAGGATGAAGTAAGAACTGGTAACAAGCTAGGCTCAAGGTTAGACCATAGAAAATAATAAGATGATGTACAAGCTTGGTCTGTTGTATAGATGGACTCCCATAATTTGAATTGTGAAAACCAAAAGGATCATTTTAGGTCTGACTCTATGGCTAATTTCATAATATTGTGACACTTAATTTAAAATCGATTTTAACTGTTATGATTACTGCTCTTTAAAAATTTTTAGAGGTAATTGTTAGAACTTCCTGTTTTTTCAGAAATGATTTGGCTGTTATTATCGTTCTTTTTGCCATTTCCTACTTTGGGAGGATTAACAACTCATCTGTCCTAATTGAATTGCATTTTATTTAGTGTATTATTCTGAAAAGGACCTTTGATCAGTAGGAGTTTTTAGGTACTCTGCCCTCCACTGATCATTTCTTAGCACTGAAACCATCACACATAAAAACAATCCTACAGTTACATTTATTATAATGTATTCAAACCTAACTTATAACTGGCATGACCATTTCTTTGTAACATAAAAAAGAAAGTCTGATTTAATTTTATGTTCACTTCTGACAGCTGAGAAAGGTTTGGCTTCTGCAATAAAACATGTTATTTTGTAAGGTTAAAATACTTTGTACAGTTTAGCTCTGGGGGAGGGTTCATAATTTAATATTATACAACATTTCAATAAAAAACTAAATCTGAGAACAAACATTACTATCATTATTTCACCATTACATCATGTTAGAACGGACGGAAAAATGATGCCGAGCTTTATATCTTGAAATCAAGTCTAATATTCCTACTTTCCAGTTTTCTGTTCTACCTTTCTATAATTTATTATTGCATTTTTGTGTTAAATTTCTATTACATTTTCTGTTTTTTCATTCAATCTTTAAATCCTTACCTGTGTACATATCACACACATATGAAAATTAAACAAGGACAAGAAATCTAACAACAGCAACTGCATCCAATGGCAGAGAATCATCCACCTCCTATCCCTGTGGATCAATCAGTGCTCGGAGAGGAACAGACATTTTGGTTACATCCGGCTCTGAACGAGCCAATTAGTAACCTGTTAATTGGCGCAGGTGCACACGTCTGAATCCGGGGGCATCGTTATTTATTAAAGGATCTCTGTAGACCTCCCGCTGGCTGAAATTAGGCTTCCTTTCGGCCAATGGCAGGTCTCAGGTGTGAGTGCCGTGGTTGAGACGTGTGCCTGTTAGTATTGGTAAGAGCATTGTAATTAGTCTCTGTCTGTAATAAGTATCTGTCTTCTCTCTGTGTCTGCCCCACCACACCAGCTGCCTCTTCTTGCCCTGTCCGTTATTTTCACATCTGCTCTTTCCATCTGCCTTAATGTTCAAAAACTGCCCTCTTTTTTCAGCTTCTTCTGCTTTCGTATCTTTCTTTTGTCTCGCCCACCTAATGCCTTGCTCCCTGCTGAGTGATTACTCTGTATATTTACCTAGTGTGGTCCCAATTGAAACAGGCAGAAAGGATTAATGTAAAATAAAAATAAAAAAGTCTGTGTTTGTTTTGTCTGTAAGTGGGTTGGTTTAGGATTACTTGTAATATCCTTCTGACATTTTCGTATATCCATTTACTTTCCTTTTATTTTACTTTCCCCTTGACAAGAATGGTCATACTACTAAACGTGACCTGGTGTGATAGTGGTGATTGTGATGATGTAAATGTATGGAGGGCAGAAACTGTGAAGGTGCAGTGTAAAAAAGAGGGGAATTTTCACTATTCTGAAGTTTATTCTAGTAAAGTATCATTTGAACTTTTTCACCTAAGGTCATGAGCTGTGGTAAGGAGATGTGTTTACCACTTGTTGTCTTTATTTTTCTGATTAATCTAAATTAGTAAAGGTCTGAGCTTGACTTGGCAATCATTCCAACACGTAAAATAAATTGTATATATAGTGAATTGTGATAAAATGAGAATACATTAAGTACACCCCTAAATTATACATTGTATTATGAATGTTTAATAAGATGAGACCAGTAGTGGATCCACTACTCTGCTGAAATATGGTGAATATTTCCAATATACAGGATATTTATTATGATTCCATTTACAAATTTAGATAAATAACTGAAATTACCAGACTGAACTGATTTCATTCATCATCTTTAGGGGAGCTTATGGCCATAATTGTTGTAATGGACAGCAAAATGCCTTTCAAAAAAACAAATATTGTTACTGGAATTTATACAAAGAGTAAATACAAACCAGGTAGTCCAATTGGATCGGCTGGACTCCCTGATTCTGTGGCTTTCTGTTCTCCCTCATCAGTTTCCTGTAGATTGTCTTCTTTTCTTCTTCCTTTCTCTGATCTCACTATTTTTTCTTACTTCTCATCCTTCAATTTTTTTGCCAACAAAACTAAGAATGCCTCCATTTATAAATGTACTTTTCATTTGCAATATGCAAGCATTATGTTTTGGAAAATATTTCCACTTATTACAGCAAAATGTTTATAACAGCTAAAGTCAGAAATTATTTGTTACTTTAACACAGGTTTCACAAACCCTTACAATGGTTATCTGTGAAGGTTCTCAGTCCTCCAGGCTTGGTCAAGCTCAGAAAGTTCAGTTTAAGCAACCAGACGTGCAGTTTTCTAGAAGACGTTTCTCCTTTCATTCAAGAGACTTCATCAGTTCTGAGTGATGCAGGAGAAAACAGATAAATATACTGTAGGTGTGACAAAGAATTAGGGGAGGGGAAGAAAAGAAACAAAAGGTGACTCTGATCCCTCCAACATAATGGCCAACAAAGGCCATTTCCCTTTTCAATTTTTTTCATGTGTATTTTTTTTCCAACAATACTTTTTCCAACTTTCTTTTTTGTACAAATTACTGTTTTCAAATGTTATTTTCTCTTTTTCGTATTTTATTTCAAATTTTTTTCATGTTGTGTTTTATGAATTGCATTTATTTTCAACCAGCATTCTCTTTATTTCAAGCCTGACATAAATGTCATGTAACGTTTATGCAGACCAGCAGAGATACATCCAGAAGAAAACCCAATAGTCAAGAGAATGTGATCTGTAAAACATAATTTGTAAATAATGCAATTTGTAAAACTCAATCTGAAAAAGAAAAAAAAATATTCAAATTTGAAAATATAAAATATGTAAACAAAACTGAAAGAATAATATATAAAAAAGGAAAAAAGAGCAGAGAAAACAGCTCAGCTCAGCTCAAAATTGTTTTTGAATTGTATTTGATTTTTCAAATTTTCAGTTACAAAACATGTTATTTGTTGCAACAATAATGGAATAAAATTAACTCCATAATGTAATAAACTGTTTTACCTTTTTGTATTTTCTAATATTTCATAATTTTTTCTTCAGCGCTAATGAATAAACTGGACCACTTACCTCATGCATCAGGAGTTCATCCGTCTGTGGAGCTTCTGATCAGGTTCTACTTCACGTCTTGTAATCAATCAGCATCAAGAGTCCAGCATAAAAAGGCTTTCATATCCACAACAGTTTGCTACCTAACAGCTTCGTGAGTCGGATCGCATGTTGGATTTCGACTCTGATGACCCTCATCCAACCCTCCATTTCCTATCTGGAAAGCTTCTAGCTTCCTAATTGCCGCTGCCCTCCCTGTTAGACAATTTCAGAAACTCATCCTGCATGCAAGGCATCCCCAGCCAGTGCGGCAGAAGATCGCCATTTTGAGCCTGGTTCTGCCAGAGTTTTTTCTCTCCACAGTCGCCCATGCTTGCTCATTATGGAGGTTCACACAAATCTGTGCCTTAATGAAATCAGAATTCATCTTTCTTCACTCTCCGTTCCACCACCAGTTTCAGTTTTAATCCTTTCCTATTCAACATCTCATGCGTACGTAAATTTCAGTGTTAATGTACCCTTCTGAAGCCTGAGTACCAAACTTAAACTTTGGTGCAATAAGCTTCCTTCTCTCTGTGAGTTTTTCAAATTGAACTCCCAGTAGTTAAATGTGATGAAAGTCTGATTTTGATGTGATTAATTGTTTATCATTTTGTTGTCACTAATGTTTTTAAGTGAGAATGAATCCCTGGAAGAACAGTCCCTAGCTCAGTTGGGACTAATGGGGATCCTTAAATAGACATGGGTGATTGTTCGACAAATATCATCAACAACTGTGTATCAGTGGAGGAAGTTTGACCTCTAAGCATCCTGTTTAAGGTTCTGATAGCATTTCACTTAGACCAGGCCACAGTAAAACCTTTACTTTCTTTACAGAGTTTTCAGCCCATTAAGAGGTGAGCCCTGCTGCAAATCACAAATTCACATGGGCTTCACGTTAACGTTCTCCGGCTGGATTTTCTGCCTTAGAGTAGAATTTCTATTTCTATCAACTACGTCAAATCGACCTAAAGCACCCTGTTGTCATTTTGTTGAGGACAGGACCAGAGAGCTGCATGAGGGGACGTGTTCAACTTCTAAGTTTTTAAATCTTCTCAAGTATAATGATAAAGAGATAATGTGAACATTTGCAAATACAGAACTTCAGAACAGATTTTTGTTTCTGGAACTAACCCCATTAGAGAGTTCATCTTTTGTCACTGTAGAAGAGCAGACAAGTAATAAACCTTTGTTTTTCCCAACAAATCTCAGCATTCGGATATTGTAACTGTACCTGTTAACTTGCTGTTTCTCAGTAAGTCAATGGAAATTTCCTCACCTCTTTTGGTTCGGAAGTTTAAAGGATCACCACAATATCAGTCTGGAGTCCTGTTCTTTTCCCCAAATGTAATTAATAGTAGAAAAGCCTTTTTCAAATAAGAAATGGTGAAAATTTTTGTATTAGATTGACAAATACTTCTGTTTTAGCGTTACTTTCTTTTATCATTGACCACTTTATTTAAATCGATGTCCCTCCTGTTTACGGCCATAGAAACTAAGGCACGGAACAAAAATCATGGATCCATTTTTTGTGGAAATGCTGTAAGATTTTGAATAACATCAAACAAAAAGATATAGTATGTGTTGATCCGTCCAGGACAAAGAATATAAAAATTTCAGTCTCAAACGTGTTAATCTATTTATTTCTAATACCAGATGTTTGTTTTTTTTTTTGCAGTGGATGTTCTGGGTTATTTTGAAGACTTTCTGGTTCAGGTTTCAATACAGCTGTGGAACATTTGTAATAGGCTGGACTTTTCTGGGAGGATTCACTACGGTACCACTGTAACTGTTGCAAAACTGTGGAGGCATAGAGTCTTAGAAATTACTTTATCCTCTACAGACCGATAAAGTTTATTTAGCTGTAAAAAAAAAGATTAGGAAGAAAAGTAGGCAAAACTCAAAAATTTAAGGCAGCAAACTTTTACAGAAGTTATTGATTCGTAAACACCACCCATACATTTCAGTTTTCCTTTGACTTTTCCCAGCTTTGAAATCTATGTTAATGTAAATTGGAATCCTGTGTTTTTCCATTCTATAGGAAAGTAGTAAGGTACAGTAACAAAAGTAACAAAAAAGAAAAAAATATTTTTTTAGTGATTGTCCCTCAGCAATAAAATATTATCTACTGTTTTAACCTCTTTTTGCCATGCTCTGTTAGGCCGCCCTCATTCACAGCACCTGACTGTCGGTAACTTATGAGTCTGGTAACTTTAGTCCATAGTCTGCTGGGGATGGAAGGACGGACGGAAAGTACAATCTTATTTTGAATGGCATAATTTCTATAATTAAAAGTAAAAACTACTATGAGCCTTTAACTCCAAAAGTTGCCCTTCCTGCATTCAGTCCAGTCCTTTCGTCTAATCGCATTTAACCAACGCCGTCTATAATTTTTTCTGTGCGGCAGTGGATGGTATGCCATAAAACTTCTTGCTTTTTCAGTTTTGGCTCCTCATGTAAGGCAAAACACAACAAGATTACATTTCTCTAGGCAACGTTAACAGCAGTCGCTTCCAGCCTTGCTTTGTTTTGCCTCCAGTTTTCAAGTGATGCTGCAGTGATGTAGGCCATGAAGGGGTCTATTAAAACCACCTTAGTTTTCTAAAATGACTATTGTCCCTGTATTCAACAATTACATTTTCAGGATCTTCACAACTAAAAATAATTTTTTAGTCCATAAACATAAAGCATTTTTTATTTTATGGTGTTGGTTTTCCATTACTTTATGAATTTCTGCACATTTTTACATGATGAGCAAGTTTTTGAGATCCTCCAGCCAACTTTAGTTTCCTTGACTGGTTTTGTTTTAGGGATTTCTTGATTGTACAGATCAAATAGAACAAAGCGTGGGTGGACCATGCATGATGTATTATGAATATAAGCAGGTTATGTTAAAAAATTATGTCCAATTAAGAAATCTAAAACATTGTAGTGTCTCATGTAAGGAAAAACGAAAAAATATGTAAGAGGACAAACAATTCTGTAAAAGTAAGAAATCTCATCTTGTTCTACGTATATATTATAATCCAGTTTGTGTTTATTTCTTATTGACTAGTCAAGGCATTATAAATGTCAGATACTCTGTTTTGTGCCTCTAACCAGAGCACCCAAATCTCCCAGATTTTCACCACCTCACCTGAAGTAATGCATGTAAACAAGCATGTGTGTGCGGCCATGTTTCAGCAACCTTGTGGGGACAATTTCTTAGAAATATACTACATTTTGTGGACTTGTAGGTAATTGTGGGGACTAATGACTGATTCCCATGATGAGAAGTTTTCTTCTTTGGGGGTGGGTTAGCTTTAGGACCAAGGTGTGAATAGAGTTCAGTATTTTAGTTTTAGGGTTAGGCATGTGTTGGTAATGGTTAGGGTCAGGGTTAGGCCATAGAAGTGAGTGGGAAATGAATGAAAGTCAGTGGAAAGTCCCCACAAGGATGGTGTAACACAACATGTGTCACCCGTGCGTGCGTGTGTGGGTGGTTGAATGGGTGAGTGTGTGGCTGTTTTGGTATGTTTAAGAACAGTTGGATAGGTATTTACCTGTATTTGGATGAATGCATGTGTATGTATAATATATGTAGAAAACCTTTCTACATTTTAAGTCGGAAGAGGAATGCTGATTGAAGTGGCACCATGGATGGGAGATTTCGGTCAGAGAATCAGGAGACTGGAGATAATGATCAGCAGCTCTAATATAGCTCCAAACACAGAACATGGTCCATAACAGGCGGAGATGCAGAGTTGCATGTGAAACACATGTTACATGCTGGGCTCATGGCGCATATGAGTATGGTCAGAGCAGCAGGAAACACATAAATATGGTGCAAATAACCGCTTCACAATATAATGATATTAATACGGAACAGGTAAAGAGTAAACTAATATATAGGAGGCACTTACTTTAATTATTACGCACACAAATATCCACCATTAAGAAAAAAGACTCTCGGCATGTGTCACACTGATAGCGGTCCGGGTGGAAACAAAAATTAAACATCTGTCACTAGAACGCTGACTGTCACATAATCTGTATTACATAACCGTTCACAAAACAGTAGAAGCCAAAACAAAACCAATTTGGTGGATTACTTCAAATTTATTGATCCTACAGACATGATTTTGGCTAATTTCCCAAGTCGCAACAACTAATAATATCCCTTGTGGATATAAATTCAGGTCCATGAAAATTTAAAAGCTATTAATTAAACTTAAATATTTCCTAGTATTTTTGTATCCATTGTCTGCTTGGATTTGGCCTATATTTTCATAAAACATGGCTTAGCAACAGAGTGAGAGCTGATATGCTGCAGAGGACGGACCAAGCCGAGTGGATGAATCCCATCGCGTGTGCATGGCCCATTTATTCGCATCCATCACTTTCAGTTTGCAGCGTCGGGAGGGGGGGAGACTGGGTAATTCATTATCGGCTTCCTCCAGGGTGGCTTCAGGAGCACACAAGAAAAAACGAGCCTGCAGAACTGAGAGCAAGTCAATACAGGGGAGAGTTCATATTCAACACATTGTTTAACACACGGACGACATTGTGCAATAGAAAGAGCAAACAAGGAAAAACATTTAATTCATAACAAAATATTACAAAAAAGTCTATTTTATTTCTTTGTTTTTGGTAACGTGAGGTTTTCACATCCTGTTAGTTTTTGCAGTGAAAGTGTTTCTCCTCTGCTTCAGTTTCCTACTTTCAGGGATGAAAAGAGAAAAAGAAAAAAATCAATTTCTCTGAGGGTGAATCGATTTTGACAGAGCATCCTTGCCGAAGAAGAAAAAAGAGGAAAGTAGCAAACAGAGGAGCAAAACAGATGAAGTGAAAGAAGCCGAGGAGAGAAAAGAACATGAGGAACGAAGAGAAGTAAAGAAAGGAAGAAAGGCAAGATGGGTGGTTGGAAGGACCATTCTGTCCATCCCAGTGTCCTTCTGAGCAGATCCCACCTCTGACAAACCATCATTTTAGATTTCATGAAATATCTGTCTGTGATTCACCCAGAAAGCTGAAAGCTCATAGGAACCTCGACGAGTTGTAACAGGGTCAAGAGAGACTGACAACACAAAGAATAAAAGAGCAGGAGAGGAAGTTACCAATTTCATTTCGCTTTCCTGTTTTTAAACCATGTTGGTTCTGATTTTAATCTTATTTCTTTTTTCTTTACTATCTAGATCTGAGCTGATCTGTCTTCTTCTAATTATTGCTGACAGTGGTGCTATTTCACCATTAACCTCATGTTTGACTAGTCCTGAGCTGCACCCCTTATCATTTAGAAGTTTGTGGAAAGGATTCACCAATGTGACAGAAACATTCCTCCTAGTCAATATTGTTTATTTCAGGACTGAGATCTGATCTTTGTAGTAAAAATAGTTCATTGCTTTGTTAAGGACACCAATCTAAGATGATGTGTGATATATATTTCTGCCAAACGAGCTGGCAGAGCCAGAATGTTTTCACAGGAGTTAAATGTGCCTGGAAGAGTGACCGAAAACATATAGGCATCAAAACCAGTTTGGGGTTAATCCGTATTTTCCAAACAAATCCCTAAAGACTGACCAGATTTTTATGAAAGCCTCGGTAGTAAATGTTCACACATTTGTAGATATATTCTCTCTAAATTAATCACATTTGATTCTGTATAATATACCCATGAAATAGGTTATGAATTTATCTCAATTACAATTTCTTTTCTTTGATTGCATAGGAGACCCTTAGCTGACTGCAGAGGCAGATACCTGAAAAGGAGAAAGGAGAAAAAATTCATCTTCACTGTAGCATATTCATGTAATTAATTACTGTACTTTTTGTCAGTTATAGGTAAAATACTAACATTTAAACTTTCAAACTAGTTAGGATATTCCACGTGCTTCCACTATCTGTTTTGAGGGTAGTAAATTAGATCCACATGAAAAAAACAAATCATTTGGTGCTGTGGTCAAAATTGTGGCCCATGATTGGCTGGGGTCACGCCCTAGCTCCGCCCCTGGATAAAAGTAGGCATTACAGGATACATTTGCTGTATCGATGTGAGAAATACTGTCAGCAAATCTAATGTGAAAACAAACCAGCCTTGATCCGACCCAACGTCACAAAAAATACACCTTTTTGGAAATAATGAGTAGCTTTTATAGAGAATGTTTAAGTGACTCATCTGTGATTGACATTTTTTGCTTTGCAGGGCTTCAAGCATGCTGTTTGTCAATGAATTTAGAGCATTCTGCCTTAATAAAGTTACATTACGCATTCAGTGAAGCTATTCCAAAATTACTAACAGAAAGTCTTAAAACCTGTATTAAATGAGCTGTTTTTGACTATCAGAATGATGGTGCAGTGAAAATAACAATAGCCCTAATATGCAGAACAGAAATGTAGGTCTGCTCTAACAGTTTTCCGCCATTTCTGGACCTGGGCTCTGTCCCACCCTAATAATTTCTTTACAGTTCACCTGCAAAAGTACAATTTGAAAGTGAACCACACAAATTAAAAAAAATAGGGCTAGACACCATAGGACTTTTCTGGTGTGAATACACCATTAGAGTCAAAGAACCTGAGAATGGATTGCTTCTAGGGAGTGAAAAGATTCTTCTGCTGCTCTTCAGTGAGGTATCCAAGTTAAAAATTTAGAAAAGGATCTGAAGCACTCAGGAGGAAAGTTACAGTACATGGCTACTGTGAAAAAAACATGTCTAAAGGACCTTCGTCAGGGCAATGGCACAATGTTTGTCAATCTGCTTTAGTTTTCATTTAAAAAGACAATCAAGCACAGCTGCTCAGTTTTTGGAGGTAAGTGGTCACATGATCAGTATGACCTGCCAATCACAAGACAAATAATAAACAGATAAACACAAAATGCATAAGGAAAAAACATATAAACTTTTTTTTACATACATTAGAAACAAAGGGGAAAAGATGGCATTTTTTCCTCAAACTTCAGATCTCTTATAAATTTACCCCATTAGAGTTCTCATCTGAAAGGTCCAGGATAATTTCTGTGCACCACTTTTCCAATACTAATCGTTTCTGCAGGGCAAAGAAATGGTAAGAAAGAGAAAAGAAAGGACATTTAAACCATCTCTACCATCCATCATCATGGGCAATGTGAGATATTCAGGAAACAAGCTGGAAAACAGTTCCACTGATGTGGAAGACCTCCTGCCTTGTTCCTGTACCAAAGAAGAGTCAGCCATCAGTCCTCAGTGACTATAGACCTGTTGCCCTGACATCCCACATCATGAAGGTCCTATCAGGACCCCTGCAGTTTGCATATCGCTATGGAGTTAGATTTGAAGATGCCGCCATACACCTGCTTCAACAAACCAACTGTCATTTAGACGAGGCATTACCCACTTCATCCTTTGTCAAGTTTATTTTTTTATATCCTCCATTTTGATCAGAAAAAAACTTTTGTCTTCTCTCTCATGGTGAGACATAAATACACAGTCGCTTACATACCTGAACCACCTTGGCTACAATTTAACGGTGTGATGATTTAAAGGAAAAGGGATCTTTGTTATCTTCAGATCAAATAACTCCTATTTATGTTTTAGCCAAGAGTCTGGTCCATAGATACTAATTTGTAGGAATATTTCTGTTTTGCCCCATGAGTTAATCACAATCTCCCCCTAGTGGTCTGGAGCTTGTCTGTTATGCAGCTAATTTGCAACTTTTCTTAACTTGTAGTTGTTTTTGCAACTTGCAATGTTTTTACTTTGCAAATGTTTTGTCTGGTTGTCTGTTGGTCTCATTTTTGTGTTTACTAATCTATGTTTCAGAGTTTGGTGGTCTAATTTTTGTTTGCAGGACTTCTTATAGAAGTCTGAAATCCTGCGCTCCTCCTCTAAAAGAAAATGCTGCTCCAACTTAAATGATTTGTTTCAATTGGTAACAAGTAGTTAAATTAAGTTTGCCCATCTTAATTTATATGCATTTTCAACTCATAAACATAATTAAGTTCAATCAACTTTTTTCTTTATTACTTGTCTCAAGTTTAAGCATTTTGTTAAGGTAAAGCAGCATTTTGCACCCCTCGGCCACCATAAATTAGACATTTTTGTAAACAGAAAAAAGGTAGACATTACAGGATTTTTTAAAAGTGGATTGTAGTTGTATTTTAGACAGGAAAAAATGAAGGAAAATTCATATATACATATATATATATATACATACATATATATCTATATCTATATATAGATATATAGATATAGATATGGCAAGGTGCACACTACAGAGGGCCTAGGTGGGGTTTGAACCCCAGACTCCTGGGTGAAAGTCACACGCGCCGACCAGTCAAAGGCGCATGATCA
>JAUZNJ010032187.1:0-13809 GCA_034780135.1 Jordanella pulchra | reverse complement strand
ATCAAGGGAGGACGAGAGACAGCCCCGAGGAAGTCCCGCAGCCACTGCAATGCTGGAGCCCCAGGGAGCCGCGGGGAGAATTATTTTTATATGTCCAGACTTCAGGGTTTCTTTTGCACGTTGCACTTTTTGAACGTGAACTCTGGTTTATAAACAAGGTCAAAGTGTAACTGGACAGAAAGACCAAGAACACGGATCCTGAAATGAGTCCAAGAGGTTCTGTTTCCAAACATGTGACGTGTTGCTGATGCTACAAGCCATGGAAGACGATGCGCTCTACGTGCCACATCGTGCACGCAGGAGTGTTGCTAAGCAACAGAGGCGACTAAAGGCCCTGCTAAGGTCCTGTTTAGGTCGGTCCGGAGCAAAGCTCTCATCTGGAACAGCTTCCTGCAGCTTCCACAGCGCCCTCACACCTAGCCATTAGCATCACGTTAGTAGCACCAGTAGCTAACCTATTCCAGACCCTGAAAGGGTCCAGAGACGTTTCCCCAGGCACAGTTTCAACTGCAGGTCCTGCATATGATCCCTGCAGCGGCTTGTTTGTGGTGTGAATCTGAGCCAACACCCGAGGATGTGAAATAAGAGCAGATCATTGGAGACAAAGACGTTCTTAGATGCTACTCTGCTCTACTAACTCGTATATTAGCAAAGATCTCTAGAACTTGGCTGCATGTTAGGAGTTACGTAGACCAGGGACAGATTTAAAAACTAAATGATCCATCGAGGACCTGAGTGAAACCGCTGCTCCAGAGTCTACATGTTTTTCTGTTTTAGTGTTTCTCCTTCTGTGTTCCTTGTTGCCCATTAAACCTATTAATTATATTTAATCTGACTGATCTTAAAATAATAACAATGTCTTTAAATAAGTCTGTTTTCGCTTATATTTAGCAGGTAAATAAGACGCTTTGCCACTGGAATGGGCACTTTTGCTTTGAGTATTTTTGGTTTTATTGCACTGACAAACTGTCTCACTTACCTGCTGAATTCAAGGAAAAACACACTTATTTTAAGGCAAAATGACGTGTTTTAGTCACTGCACTGAACACACAGCTGATATTAACCCGCTTTTGATCACTAAGACAGAAAACAGATCCTATACTGTACTTTGAATAAAAATAAAGAGCAACTAAAGTGGATAGACTCTGCTGCCACTGCAGATGGAAAGGCCGAAAGCGAGACGCAAACATCGAGGACAGACGCTGAGGGAGAGAAACGGCAGAGGAGGATATTTCAGTATCAGGATGACGTTACTCATGACCTAAAAAATGAATTTAGAAATGAGAAGAGAGGATCTTTCCAGACCTTTTTCTGTCCATCAAAACTGTTAAGGTCAAACCACAAAGTTAACAACTCCTCAACATCAACAGCAGGTCTGCGTTCATCTCGTCGCTCATCTGCTTCGAGGTTAATGGAATCACACTTCCTCCTCCTCCTGTTACAGAAAGGGAGGGGTGACCCAGAAGAATGCTATTAATGTAGCACTGATCCAGGTCTTTCCATATTTATAAATTAAACTGCTGATATCGAGGAGCAGAACACGGAGAAGCGGCGAGGAGACTTAAGGAGGAGGTGAAAAGAAAAAGATTGGATGAGAAATCCGGATGGGATGAGAAACAAAGACGAGTTGTTCTGGTGTTTTAAGAGCCTTTAGGATCTAAAACTAAATGATTTTCTATTGACTGAGTTGGAAAAGCAGCGTCTTTGAATGGAGTTTGTTTGTCTCTACAGTCTTAGAGGATCTGACAGAACAATAAGTCCTACAGCAGCTTCTGAGACGTGGTGGGAAATGATAAAAATATCTACTGTTTATGAATAAAATCATAAAAAGTCAGAATCATCCCAAACTCATCAGAACTTTTAGCAGCAAACCTTAAAAAAGCTCAGTTTAAAAAGTGATTGAATGAAAACTGTAAAAGGAATCAAAATACAGAGGAGATGAAGTTGAATTTTCTCTGCACCATTTAAAGACTGAATTAAACTTCTGCTGTAAAGTTATGTTGAGATTTAGCAGGGCTTTTCTTATTCCTTTCATGTGTGTCTCTTCATGGGAAAAATGTCTGTATAAAATCAAACTATTAACAGAAAAGAAAAAGCTTTCACAGCAACATCCGAACCAATTTCCTGACAGGTAATGGAAAAATGGAATAAGGCTCCTGCAGTGAGTTTGTTCTAGAATGTGTAATAAAAGCCAGAAAATTAGGTCAGAACGATAGAAACTAATGAGAAACACAGAGGGAATGATTAAATGACGAGCTCTGCTGTAGGTAACAGTCGCTTCACAAAGAATCGTTGCTGAATTAATCAGCCATCAGTCTGTGATCGATTCTGCACATGCAGCCAGAAACACTTAGTGTTGCTCTTCTTCTACACTAAACAATCATCAGTTTTAGTTAAAGCTTCAGATGACTGAGGGACAAATGGAGATAATATTTCTACTTGCTCAGCCTGAGGTGGATCTAATTGTTTCATTAATTAGGATCTTAAATTGGCTGCTGAATAAAGAAAGCTCCTCAGCCTTGTGGTCCAGAGCCGATCAAACCCTAAATCCTGCTTCTCGGTCTCCCTCCCGGACCCCCCAGCTGTCCCAGCAGATGGTCCACCCCCACCCAAAACACACTAACACACCCATCTTCCTCCCCCAGCAGACATACCGACAGACGCACATTCACTAGAGGGGGGGGGGCGTCAGGGATGAATGGATGAGTCGCATCAGAAGGCAGTAAGAAGAGCAGGAACAGGCGCCGCAGAGGGAACAACAAACGAATGTGAAGTGACAAGGAATCAGACAGCCCTGCTACACGCAGCAGCTTTGAAGTCAGATTTCACCTCGTGCTGCTGATGCTGACCCAGTTCTGGGCCGCTCGGCGCGTCGGCGCCGGCTCTGTGAAGTGAGACGGCCTCAGATTCAGGCGCAGCTGTCTGAACTGAAGGGATGAGGATGAAGCGCCGGGAGTCACGGTCCCTGCGCAGTTTCAGGCTGCGACCTTCATCCCCTCAAATCAGAGGCGTGCATTTCTGCTGAGACTCTTTACCGACACCCAAAAGCATGGAGATTAACCGATAAACGGAGCAGAGGAGGCCGCAGAGGCTGGGCTTCCAGGAACAAACTAAAACATGTTCCTTCGGTTAGAATAAATCACTATTAAGCCATTTTAAAGATCAGCTCCTAATTTTTAGAACAAATGTCTCTAAAACGTCTCACTGGTCGGAAGTTTTCAAACTTCCACAACAGATAAAATAATAAATCTGATAAAAGGAGTTAAATCCATAACTAGAAGAGGAAAATGATCCATGTTAGATTGACTCTAGCGACACGCAGCTTTAGTAACGGCACAGATCTGGGTGATAATCTGTACTAAACATGGAAACATTTTACATTCACAACCATTAGCTGAAGCTTTAGCCACTCTGTCATCAGCAAACGTTTATCCAATAATGTGGGAAACATGGCAGGAAATGTTTACATGACAAATATGTCAAAATGATGCAAATATCGATTTTAGGTGGAAAAGTACAAAAAAAGGCCAAAATCAAAGCCTGTTTTCACTATTTGAGGAAAGTTGCTATTGGCTGTCCTAAAAGCTGCTAGATGACATCATCACCTACTGATCTGGTATTAAATGTGATAAAAAATGTTTAATATTCAGTATACATAAAAAATCTCTTTTTAAAAGCTTTTAATTTGGTGACAGAGGAGAAGAAGACGTCAAGGTTCTTCTTATGGCTGATCTTTAACCTGATGACGAGCAGAGGAGACTCAGGGGAGGCTTCCTGCGTTTCACCCTCGTCATCCTCCTCCTTCATCGTGTCGGCGGTCCGATGGCCGCGACCCCTGCTGTCACCACAGATGGT
The DNA here is from genome assembly GCA_034780135.1 of Jordanella pulchra. Lineage (NCBI taxonomy): Eukaryota > Metazoa > Chordata > Actinopteri > Cyprinodontiformes > Cyprinodontidae > Jordanella > Jordanella pulchra. Next base: position 9,954 of record JAUZNJ010032187.1, on the reverse strand, counting down.
GTCACAATGAGGAGCAGAGAGCTGAAGGTCGACTGCCCTCAGAGATGACCTGCAGCTGCTGGAGGTCATCGTAACCCCAAATAAAACACAGAAGTCTCATAAAACCCACAAAAGCCACACAGGGGGTCAAGGGTCAGGGACTTAAGTTTATGATGGAGCAGATATGAAGAGTTTACAGAAGAGTGATTAAATTCTACAGATTATAAATCATCTCATCCAGACATTCATAAAAAAGCCTCTGCTTCCTTCTGCCATGAAGAAATATTAAAGCTCCGGATAAATGAAGAATAAACAGCCATTTTCCAGCCAGCATACGCCGTCTAGAGCCTCGGTGCGTCACTTGTTGCAGAACTGGCAGGATTTGGAGGATTAAAGCTTCGGGAGGCTGCAGGCCGGACTCCGCCTCAGCAGGCAGCCAGAGCGGCCGGCACGGCGTGAAAACCCACGCCGCTCAGGCCCGGCGGAGACGACAGCGACTGCGTGATGACGAATGTGATAAATGTCAGAGGAGCCGCTTTGTTACTCTGCTGTTATTCTGAGCGGCACTCATTCATGAAGCTGATCAACCTGATTCACGTAACGCGGTTTGGGTAACAGACTTTGTGCTGCAGCAGGTTCGCTTTTTGCTCTTTAATCCATACAGGAGGATTTTCCTTTTTTAAATGCATGACTTCTGATCTGAATGTTGGACACCGGATCAGAGCAGAGAGACGATTCAATACAAACTGGCCAATTTATTAAGGCATTTTTCAAAGTCACATTTTTGAAAAGCCTATTTTTTCTAAATTTCCGTTTAGAAAACCCTTTATTTGCTTGCAGCAATAGTTGTTGCTCTTGCTCAGTAAATGTTCTGGTTTCTCTTCCCACCATCAGTTAGTTGAGCCATTCGGAGATCAGCTGGAAATACAATAATCAGTAGATATTGTTGCTGGAGGTTCTTTGCTTTTTCCAGACTTATATACAGAACCTACTGTTAGCTTTTATAGGTGCATGTTAAAAAAACTATTTAGCAAAGTATTTTTCTGTCTGAATTTGTTATTTTATTAGCAGTTGTATTTTTACTTAACTTTCTTAGTTTGAAATAGCAGAATTTGCACTAATTCAGATGTGCAGCAGCCATTTAACAAAGTATTTTTATATAACTTGAATCATTTCTCAAATGATTACTTCATAGTTTTAACTGATTAAAATCTTTTAAAGTTGTGCTAATCGTTTTAATTCTCTATGGGCGCAATGAACGAGCCACCAATCCTCACCTGCTAAACAAACAAAGCACATCAGCTGATGAACTGACATAAGCAGAGTCAGGCTAACTTTAGCCTGAAGTTAGCCGACTATCCACCAGCAGTTATGTACAAATTCTGAAGCTTACTATAAAATTTATCAGGTGATTATTGACGAATACTGTCTGTAAATATGTGAGCAGGACATTATTGAAACTGACTTTGAAGGAGTATCAGTGGGTTGAGCCTTCAGGTGCTGCTAACTTTACTTCTTTCTCTACCTCTAAACTACATATTTTTCTTTCTAATTTATTACAATTAAATTTTGTCCATGATCCTTTCATGGTTTCTGACCACTAAGCTCTTTGGTGCTGCGGCTACAGGAGGACCAGGAAGCAGTAGAGCTCCGAGCACCACAGCAGTTAGCATAGCGACCTTCTGACTTCCCTAGCCGCCGCTAGCAGCTATACGGTTACCCACAATCCTCTTTATGACAGTATGTATGTAACAGAGTTTAATAAAACTTATTAATGTCCTTTACCTTCAATTATTTCTCTACATCTGTGTATCTGTGTAGTATTTATACCGTAGAGCCCACGAAAGGTGAAGGAGCAACAATCTGAGGCATTTGGATCGAGCTCTACTTATGGCAGCAGAGAGTTTTACCAAACAAGGAAAGGATGGAGAACATTTCTGACACTTTTAGCTTCTGACTGAGAATAAATTCACAATAGACAGAAATAACACATCGATCTGACAGACAAAACAATGAGGTTTTGGTTTAGCCCCCCCCCCCAATGTATGTGATGAGCGGTTTGTAAGGAAACCATCATTTCCCTCTGGCATTATTAAAGTAATTAAAGTCTTGTAAAAACGATGAAGAAAAGTGCATCAATCAAATAGTTTTGTCATCGTTGATGAAAACAACAAGCTCAACAATAGTTTGCTGTTGAGCTTAAGCTAACAGGCGGTGACTGACCGTGTGAAGTGGTCCACCATTGCTCCAACTAGCTCTCCTACTCGATCCTGGTTGGGGCACAGCTCCCCCTGCTGAAGACACAGCAGAACGTCGTCCTGGGAGGACGTGTGGAGCGCCACCATCTGGTCAGTCCCACTCGTCACACTCAGCCCTGTGAACTGTGAAGAAACACAGAGATGTTTAGCCTAAAAGTGTCAGAAACAACAAAAAGCTGGTAGATGTGTTAATAGGCTCAGCGTTGGCGCCTCTGGCACCGTCTGCTTTCTGTTAACGGCTTTAGAAGTTTGGACCCGACCATCATCGGGTCCTTTTAGTGCAGCTAACCCTGATGTAAAAGCATAACTACCAGGTGATAAAATGCTCAGATGAACACCTCCTGGTTCACCGTGATGGAACACGCTGCAATTTACGGCCCATAAACGCTCCATCTAACCAAATCTAATAGTCTTAGATCTTTTTGATCTTTTTATACTGATAGATTAGACAAAAGCAGATTATGTTAGGTTATTAATCTTCCAGTGTAGTAAAACAATTTCACTTGGTAACGCTGCTTGCTTTGAGAATATATACAATATTTGAGCATAATATTCGAATAAACTTAGTAAGTAAGGAAACTTTATTTATATGGAACCTTTCAGAGCCAGTTTGAATAAATACGTCTTAAGACTTTTTTTAAAGTCTAAGAATTCAGCTTCATGCAGCATTGATTCAATCTCCGTAGTAATAAGAGGTTCTGTGTTTTGTTCGATCCGACCCGTCTGTAGGCCGGCTGAACAGTGGCTGTCTGTGAGACAGATTTCATCTGAAGTTTATCATTTCGACGTCTAATACCTGTCGGTTTGAGAGCAGATAAAAATCCTGGATCCTTTCTGCTCAGACGATGTGCACTGGGAGTAAATTCAGCCGGAGGCTTGAATGTCGAGGTGCAGTGAAGGGAAAGACTCTGTGACCCAGTTAGAGTAACATGAAGGAGGGAAACATGAATATCAGACAGAAGGAGGTGAGGAGCGGAGCGTTGGAGAGATGCAGACAGACAGAGAAAGTCAGGCTCGTCACAGCTGTCAGAGAAAGGGAGACAGAGTGGATGATAAGCCTCTTACTGCCTCCAGCTCACTCAGGTTAATCCAGACAGGACAACAAAGAGCTGGATGTCCTGCAGACGTCAAGGCTGACCTGTTCCCGGAGTGGAGGGAACGCCGCTCTGCTTACTCAGCACGCTTCAACCACAGATATGTTCCCTGCTGCTACGTCACATCAGGGAAACTGAAACTCCTCACACCTGCATTTTCCTCATGTGATGCTCTGAAGCATGCAGGTGTGTTTTAACACAAATCGAAGGTGAAAAAACAGCAGCAATAACTTCACAGGGAAACTGCTTTCATCCATTAACTTAGGAAACCATCTTCCATCGTCCGGCAGAGAGGAAGATTATTCCTGAGAGGAGATAGAAATGACGCCCTCAGACTCTACAGGCCACAGTTAGCAGGTAAAAGGTTAAAGGTCATGACCCTGGTTGATTGACGGGTGGCTGCAGGACTTAGGTTAGCAAAGCTGCATCTGGATGAAGCAGAAGACATTTGGGACGATGACCCCTGGATGAAAGCAGAGATGTTGGACCGTGATGGAAAGCTCCATGTTTGGAAACATCCGTATAAAAAATACAGTAAAAAGGATCCAAAGAAGAAAAGAGAAACAGTGAAAGCTAAACTACAGGCGATCAACTCAAAGCGTGTGAACTAGTGACTTTTTAAAGGCAGCTCCACTGACGCCTCCTTGTTTCTAAGAGACTCAGAACAGCAAGAAGTCAGTTTAGCATTTAACAGAAACTTTAGAGCTGTGAGCAAAAGGCCTGAACCTCAGCAAACATGCAGATTTAGAAGATCTAGATCCCAGCATGCAACGCTGCTGCAGTGATGCAGCCAACAATCAAGCAGAAGCATGTTTGTTTTTTAACGAAACAAAATATTTGGAGTAGGAATCGTTTTATTCAGGGTTTGATTTAATCATAACCAAACAAAGATTAATGGCGGCTGAGGATCAGACGCCGGTGGCTCTCAGAGCGCCGGCGAGACTCAGTTAACTCACTCCCAGCAGACTCTTTAAAAGCAGCGCTAATGAGTCGGTACCTACCGAGTCCACAGGAAGCCTCTTCAGAACCTTGTACTGCTTCTTGGGCTCCAGTTTGTAGACGTATTTGTCCGTGACCAGCAGGGCTCGGTCTGTGCTTTTGTTGAATCTGTTCACCTGGGAGAGAAACATTCAGGGGATTCCTGCTCTCAGTGAGGAGCTTCTCATGCAGCTAAAAGGCAGCAGATGAATCATTTCAGGGTTTTTTATTATTCAATCCCTTGACATGTTTAAATATAATGAAGTTGGTTTTACTTTTAAACTGTTTCTATGATGGAAATAATCTTCCCAACAGGAGATAATAAAACGAATTAGACAGTCTGGGTTTTAGTTAACAGAATGAACGTTTTAATCTTTAATTAGAGGAAATGAAGAACATGCCATAGATAAAAGGAGAGACGCTCCTGGATGTTATGAAACTGGGCGCCTTGGTGTCTGCCGTACCTTCCTACAGAAGCCAGAGAAGACCACCTGAGCGTAGCCATCTTTGTTCTTCAGCTCTTTGGAGACTCGGATGAAGGCGGAGCTGGTCTGAGGGCAGTCCCGCGCCTGCACAGAGAAAACACCCGTTAAAGCCAGCGGAGCTGCAGGGCAGACCTGCATCTGGAGCACGGATGCATTTCTGTCATCAGTCCGGGGAGCTTTCCCAGCCTCTGAAGGCTTTTAAGGCTTTAACTTCATAAGCAGCAGATCAAAGACGTGGATCGATGGCACAGAGGAGGCAGAGAGTTTGGTTTTAGTCTCATTATTACCCAGAAGCTACAGATTTTACCAAAACTAATCATTTCTACAAAACATCCGCAGGACGTGTGGAATAGTGCAGTGATGAATTTAATAAAAAATAGTTTGTAAATAACTGTTTTATAAATGTTGACGGGTCCAAAATAAATAAATCTTCCTTTCTGATTATGATGTCATCATTTACTGGGGCGGACGTTCAGATGCTTAAAATGTCGGGTGGCGGCGGTGGCGGTGGCGGCGGCGGCGGCGGCGGCGGAGAGATTTCTGTAAATCAAAGAGGGGCCTTTCTAGCAAAGTTTGGGAAACACTGTATTAAATAATTAAATGTTATTTTAAAAAGATTTATTAACTTTTCTGTATATCTAATAGAGTGAAATAACCATATTTATTCTACTGGTCTGGTTGGTATTTTTGAGGCCGAATGTTCCCTGATTTAAAACTACTTTTAATCCCCAGAAGGTCAAACTCCAGGCTGCAGTTTTCCACATTTCAAATACCAGACGGCATCCCCTCCATTAGGCCTGAAGCCTTAATTAGGTTCTGCTCAGTAACCAAGTTTCCATGAGATGATTAACATCTAGTTAGAAGTTTTGATTCTGCAGTCGAGTTTCGACTGAAAAGCCTCGTTTAGTGATGATTCGGGTTCAGATCACGGACCAGCGGGTCAGCGTGGAATGAACGCCGTCACATGAGCCTGAGGCCCCTAGGGAGGCCAGCGAGTCACGGGCCGCCTGACGAAGCGTCGAGGGGAGGAACAGAGGACGGGGTCATTCTGGAGCCGCCTGAAGGCGTCTTTAAAGCCACCAAACATCCTCAGATTAGCAGCTAAATTAGGCAACAGTGGGATTCATTAAAGGAGGGCTGCCAGCGCCGACCCGCCTCCGTCATGCTTCGCAGCCCCAGGCGCGTCACACGCACCGTATACGTCCACAACAACAGACGACTTACACTGCTGGTCATTCAAGTCTTGTTTACTGAGACCGAACCGAGTGGAAAATTCAGCCTCCAGCGTGAAACAAAAACTCTGCGGATTTTCCCTGTTTTTACACTGAACTGTTTGTGGGAGGAAGAAAAAGCAGCACAGGGATCCCTGAGGGCCAAGAGAAGAGCCACAAAGCTCTCCTCACTTCAGTCCATTCAAAGGTTGGATTTTAACGCATTAAAACCTGAAGATAAACAAGCAAACGTGACATCGACGTGTTGTGAAAAAACATTCAGATGTTTGTCTCACTAAAAATGTTTAAGATACAAACCATTTTATATCAAAGATAAATTAAAAACGGTTTAATTAACTTTGATTCAACAGAAACAACCAGGCCTGATTTCTGCAGGTTTGATGTTTCATCCTCTGACTCTTCTGAAACCCTCGACATCCTGAGGAAAGCGGCCGTTGAGCTTTAACTAAAGGCCTGGCTGTTCTTACGTGCTGCATTTTACTGGATAGACTGGAAACTTTATTGGAGTCTGAGGAAACGGCCTCCGATGGCTGAGATCATATCTGGCTGGAAGAGACAACTATGTGACCTTCAATAACCTGAGAGGCGCAGAGGCTATGGAGTTATTTATGTTCCATTATTCCAATCCTTAAAATGGAAATTAATTGCAATCAGGAAATTAAACTTTATAAAAATGTCTTCATCAAAAAACAGTTCAGAATAACTCTGCTGTTTCCTCTGATTTTTAAAAACATTATATTTTATTTTTTTCATACTGTATTTCTATTGATCTGCTGGATGGTGGAAACATTTTCATCAGACTTGGAGTGAAGGGAAGGTGATCTGTAATTCAATTCAGTTTCATTTCTTCACAAATAATGAAATTAATTCACAAATACTTTATCAATATGGAAATGTTATTGTTCTTTTATTTTGTTATTGTTGTTGTTTATTTTTAGCAAGTTGTTGTAGTTGCTGATATTTTGTTGACTGAAGTAAAATGTACTTGGAGAATAAGAAATGTAAAAAAAATGGGGACAAAAAATAAAGAAATAAAATATAAGGAAACAGCAAAGTTACACTTAAAAGCTTTATTTGATTAAGAAGTTTTCAAACTTTAATTTCTGGATTTCATTTTTGTTTTTTTAACCAACAAAACGTGTTGCCATAATAACGGAGCAATACTCCCTCCATAGGGTACCTCAGCAGTCGGTGTTTTTCAATCTGCTTTCTTTTCCTTCTCAGTCTTTTATTCTAACCTTTCCTTATGCTGATGACTTGCAGCTTTATCTGCCTTTAACCGCTGCTAGAAAACTGAAACCAGAAAATCGACCTGATCTCTGACATGCAGAAGGTGTCTGTGTGAGTTGCTCACGTTTGAAAGGTAATCTCTCTCCCAGGCTCGGCCGACGCCCCAGTCCTTCCTCTCTCCGCTCAGAGAGCTCAGTGCTGCCACTTTGGCTCGGACCTCCAACATGTCAGACGGAGGGATGTTCTTCACGATCTGCCTCGCCCACCACCTGACCACGACCGCATCAAAACACAGATCCAAAAACACCCACTTTCACTATGCAGTTCAAGAAAAACAGAACAGCAAGATTCACTTTCTATTAATCATAAAACTCTTCCTGATATTAGCTTTTCTCTTAAATAATAACATTTTTAAAAAGGTTTTGCAGCTGGTCATTTAAAATTGCCAATTGATCAGAGGAGAAAACAAAAACAGGAACTAAATGCAGCAAAGTTCGAAGTTCTGTGCCTTTAAAAAGTATGGAGTGAACTTTGTCCCGTTATTGTTGCAAATAACAGATTTTATAAATGGAAGCTTGAAAAAGATTCAATCTTAAAATTTTACTTTGAAAAACATCTTAATGAAAAAAAAACAAATTTTTTTTTAGAGTAACTTTGCACTTAAAAAATAGAGGCTGAAATATTAAAACTTGAAAACAAATCCATGAAAAAAAATCCAAAGAACTAAAATCTGAGCAGTTACTTGTAAAGTTATTTTTTTCAGTATCACACTTTTTTATATATTTTCTTAGATTTGATCTTTTTTAATGTTATTTTTTTCAAATTTCTCTTTTTCAGATATAGTTTTACTAATTAAAATTTTTTTTAAATTGTGTTTCATGGATCACGTTCTCCTTCAAGCCAAACACAAAGCTGTTCTTGACTAAAACCATTTAGATAACCAGTTAGATAACCTCCAAGCAGAACAATAAAAGGGACAAAAAAAGAGAAATTTCAAAAAGGAAAATTTCAATCAAAAAATGAAATATGAAAAATCGGAACCAGAAAAAAATGTATTTGTTAAAACGGTAAAGTTGTTGTTAATAGTTTTTTTTGATTCAGTCATTTTTTTATTTTCATTTTTGGATCAGAACAATTATGGCGGGACAGAGAGTGAAAAGGTTTTGGCCTCCTGATGATCTCCTGCTGCTGCACAGGACATGGTGTGCTAATGGTATAGAAAGCCAATTTATCATTTTATTCCCATGCTTTGAGTCTTGCTGTTAAACACACCAGTATCTAGTTAATGTGAAAAGTGTCTGAACTCTGTTTTCTTCCAGTGAAGTTTCCCTTCAAAGTCTCTCCCTCACCTGCGATGTAACGCGGTTGTGATCTTGTGAAACTGGGCCAGAGCTGCGGGCGGCGCCGGCCACTCCACGCTCTTCCCGTAGTCGGGCATCGTGCGCACACCCGCAAACCGCCGCTCCACCTCCCAGAAGTGGGCCTTGACTTTGTAACGCTTGTAGCAGCCCATGATGGCGTAGATGGCTCGCATCCGCCGGCACCTCAGGCGAGCCAGAGCGCCTCGCCAAACCTGGAGAACGAGAGAGAAGGGTTTGCTCCGAGTCCCACAGAAAGTCGGACTGCGGCTGGAGATCCGGACTCGACCGCCGCCTCCAGAGAAGGTCACAGAGGTCACACAGGTAACTGACTTCTGGAGCTTGCTCATTTCTCATTGGACCAATTATTGGTACAAGAAATGATATTTATTCAAACTGGCTGAGTCATTTATAAATGAATTAATTCGACTGAATCCAAAGTGAAATCTGATCTAAATTGACTCAGATTATAAAACTGCATCTTCTGAGCGGTTCCACCTCGTTAAAAACGCTGATGTTGACTGACGGTGATCTCAGGGCTCACCTTCTGCAGGAACAGCACCAGGATGGGGATGAGCGTGGCTCTCTCCTGCTCCAGGGTAAACAGAGTCCGCGGCGTTCGCACAAACAGCTTGGTGTGGCCGTAGGCCACGTCGCCCTGGAAACCGTGCTGCGTGATGATGGCCTCCACGGCCTCGCGGTCCGTGGCCATCAGGTGGTTGGGCCAGGTGTACTCGCAGGTCATTTTATACCTGAGCGAGACAGATTCAATCTGTTTATTTATGTTAAAATCCGCTTTTTGTTATTTTATAAATAATCTATGAACAAAATATAAAGTTTAATAAGTTGAACCTTGGTGGCGGGTTAGCTTGATGCTGCACTCGCTCAGATGTAGCTTCCCATCACAGAGATGTTTAACAGGAACCATTAAACCACTTGAAACTGATCAAATGTTTTGGGTTTTTAGTTTGAATATTCAGGATTTCTCTGTTAGAGATTCATGTAATGAAACCTAAAGGGCGACTAAAGTATTGAGGCAAAAGTGTGTTACCATATGTCATCGTGACCTTAAGCTTACTCTGCATGCTTTCATTCCAGGCTGTACACACAGCAGACTGGAAGTTTCATGCTGGAGGAGGATGGAAAACATCTGGCTCTGCCAAACATGGAAGCTTTGCACTGCTTGTGTTCTTATTTGGTAAACGCAGAGCTGGGGGAGACTTGGCAAAAACAAGGAAGCTCTTAGTGCGTGTATAGCCGTGCATGCGTCTCCACACTAGTGATATTGAAGCTATATAAACGCCCAGATTGGAATGAGAAAAGCGGAGAAAAGCACAGAG
>JAUZNJ010032186.1:0-13810 GCA_034780135.1 Jordanella pulchra | reverse complement strand
CATCATGCTGGAAAAGGCATTGTTCATCACCAAACTGCTCTTGGACGGTTGGGAGAAGTTGCTCTCGGAGGACATTTTGGTACCATTCTTTATTCATGGCTTTGTTTTAGGTAAGACTGTGACAAAGCTGACTTCCTTGGCTGAGAAGCAACCCTACAAGTGAATGGTTTTAGGATGCTTTACAGTTGGATTGAGACAAGACTGGTGGTAGTGCTCACCTCTTCTTCTCCGAACAAGCTGTTTTCCAGATGTCCCAAACAATCGGAAAGGGGATTCATAAGAGAAAATGACTTAACCCCAGTCCTCAGCAGTCCACTCCCTGTACCATTTGCAGAATATCAGTCTTTTCCTAATGTTTTTCCTGGGGCTTCTTTGCTGCCCTCCTTAAGACCAAGCCTTGCTCAAAGAGTCTCTGCCTCACAGTGCATACAGATGCACTCACACCTCCCTGCTGCCATTCCTGAGCAAGCTCTGCACTGCTGGTAGCCCGATCCCACAGCTGACACATTTTTAAGAGATGGTCCTGGTGCCTGCTGGTCTTTCTTGGGTGCTCTGGAGTCTTTTTGGCAACAATGGAAACTCTCTCCTTGAAGTTCTTGATGATGCGATAGATTGTTGACTGAGGTGCAATCTTTCTAGCTGCGATTCTCTTTCCTGTTAGTCCATTTTTGTGCAGTGCACATGGGGGGGATTGTTAACCTCTGGATGACCTGAAAAAATAATCTTTATTATCTCTGAGACAAAATTAGGATATATTACTTCTTAGTGAATACAATGTGCATCTGAAATGCAAAACGGTTAACTCCCAACAGTGGGAATGTACCTTAAGACATACTTTAGTTGTCCCAGCTCTTACTGTGATTCATAAAACAAAACAGACAAACAAAACAAGCAAAAAAAACAAAACTGAGGTGACGGACTTTTCTTTGTATTGGAACCAGGGCTGTGGATGAACAGCACCATTACGTGAAACTTGCACCTAACTTAGAAAACCTTAAAGCTCACCTTTATGGCGTATAACATAATTTTTTTTTTTTTGATCGCTGTCTTTCATGGACTTTTTATAATCATCTTAGATATTTTCATCCACTCGTTTAATTTTATGTTATCAATTAAAATGTACTTGATTTAGTCTTCAAGTTTTATTTTAAGCTGTGTTTACTGATAAATCTGTATATGTTCAGCACTTTGGCAACCCTGTAATTTCTTAAATGTGCGATATGCGTAAGGGAGGTTCAATTAAAACAGAATAAGCAAAAATGTCTTAGCTTAATATCTTTCCATGGGATTACAAATACAGATCACAGTCTTGTGGGTTTAGAAGTACAATCTTAACAACCAAGAAATTATGGAAAAATGACAAAAGCAGCACAAACGAAATATCCAATTTTATTAGGTGAACAGTCAATAGACCTAAATAGTTATCTTAGCAAGCCGGAGAAATATAAACATGTTTTTAATGTTTCTACAAATACTGAATGCTTGATCATCTTCTCTGAAAACATTTAATATAGGCATACATTGCTACACTTTTGAGTAATTTATATTTTTCACACTTGTCAGTAAAATTGTTTCAGAAATATTCTCATGTTAAAGGAATTTGTTTTAATTACAGGGACAAAATATATTTCAGTTCTAATCACTGCATCCTGAAATTGGAGCTCATCCCTCTGCTTCATGGATACCTGCTCATCAGACATGATGTATACTTTAGAAATGAAACATCTGGTGTACCACCCATCCAAGCTGGTTTCCATATTTCCAAGGTTTTGCTTCATGTATTTTGTATCATGTGTATGCCGAAGACACACCTTACCAGCTGATCATTATGCCTATTTATTAGTTTTGTTATCTATTTATTTTATATTGCTCCATATGCTTTACAATCCATGGATACATCTGGGCCATATTAATAAAAATAATAGCCTAATCATTGCTGTGGTCTGATATTTTTGATCACTGCTTAGATACTAATACTGTATCTCAACTTTCCCGGTCAGGGATGTAAGAAACTAACATTGCCTCATTGCCGTAACACATTTCACTTAGTGGCATACATTAAAATTCTCCATATAAATGTCCAACGGAAAACAATAACTGTTATAGGTTATACTAGTTTCACACAGATTTTGAGAGAAGCCAAACCCTTATTCATCATTTGAAGCATTGCTGTTTATTCCAAGTCTGAATTCTACTATCGCCTTCATTTTTTTAGCCCTTAACCATACATGATGGGATACGAAGTCCCAGCAGTTTTTTTTTTCTTTTTTTTTGGGGGGGGGTATAATCATGCTCAAGGGAAATTGCTTTGTGGCCCTTGTTTGTCAGCTTTTTTGCGTTATATTGAGAAAAGATTTCATTCTGGGACACTCATGCAGACCAATTTGATGCAGTGTGTGGCGTTTAATCACAAGCAAGCTGACCAACCACCCTTTCAAATACTTGGGAACTCTAAGGTCTAGTTTCAAAAGATAACCTCTAGATATGTTGATCAGCATGTGCCCTCTCCCTCACAGGATTTTCAAGGCGAGACCTCTTCTTAGAGGAACCTGTCCTGTCAATGTCCAGTATGATCTCCGCCACCATGATGCACTACGCTGTTGACAATCTGAAACCCTTTTTAGGCACAAGACATAGGAGGGAAAAAAATCCCTCCCTTTACTTGCATCTGTTGCCATTTATGACTGTAAGTTGGGTCATTTTGAAAGGAAACTATATTTATCAAATGTACACTGTCTATTCTACATTGAGGGAACTATGCAAAGTACCATCTCATGCCATTTAATATATATTAAACTATTAAGAGAAATTTGAGGAGGTTACTGAATTATACTGCATGATAAAGTGCATATCTGATAAATGTTTGAACAACACGTATAGGAGAATTAAATCACATTTCTCTTCAGTAAAGCAAGGCAAGTTTATTTATATAGCGCATTTTAGTAGCAAAACCATTCAAAACACAATAGCAAACGACAAGATAATGGAATGATTAATTAATAAATAAAGAGAATAAAATTGAAAAATGTAAATGATAAGATAATTATTGAAAAAAAAAAATGATATTTTTGATAATATCAAAGAATGTTGGACTACCAACTCAAACTAATAATGTTAAGATAACATAATCAAAAGCCACTCTAAATGGTTAAGTAAACATTAAGGAGAACTGATCATATTGGGTATTGTACATGTGTCCCACCACCACCTTATGAACCAACGCAAATCAACAGGGGGAGAGGGAAAGAACGGGATATAGATTTCAGCCAGGAGGAGCAGACAACCAAAAGTGTGAATAGGTGTTTGTATCAATTGAGGGGTATCATATTTGGCCAGATTTCCAGGAAGGCCGAAGCCTCTTGAATTGAGAATTTTGTGGTTGATATGTATAGGCAAGTCCGGTATAGTTTATATGTATAAAATAACATGATGTTTTCTTTTTTCACAAAAAATAAAAATGAAGCATACATAAATGTCAATTTTTGGGAGGAAATAAGACTATGCACATAAATGGACTGAGACCCTTATTTCCATAAGGCACATTAAAGGCTATAGGGCAAAATCTGATTTCTCTCTTTTAAATTGCCGTGGACACAATAGCAATTTCATGGTTGTTCAAGCTGAGACGGCGTGAGAGATCTCTCAGGCTGGTCGACCTTTATCTCAGCAAACATCACAATCCCTATACAAAAAAGCAGAAAATGAGCTATTGATTTTCTTTTTTTCTTCCCCGCCCACCTCCCACTCAGCCCTCTCACTTTCTTATCTCCCTACGGTATTGTCATTCTTTTGTCTAAATGAAGGTCAGCATTGGTTTCCTTGACACTGCCAAAGAGATTGAGTAGAAATATAGCAATCTATGTTTTTTAAAGACATGAGTTTGGCAAAAGGTTGTATCTTGTCATAGGGGATTAATTGACTCCAACTTTTTTTCTAAGTACCACAGATTTTAGTTTGCAAGATCTACAGACACTCATTTGACCAGTAGAAGCTCAGACAAATGGAAAATACACAAAAACACTCTATAAAGAATTGCATTGCTGTAGTAAAATAAAATTGTAAATGTTTCTAAAAACCAACAGGTATTTTCATAGTTAATCAGATCATATCAAATAAAGCAAAAATTGTCAAGTAAAAATGTACAAACAGTAGAAGGAAGTCATAATTGCAGTAATGGGGTCTCACATGCGCATTGCAATTCAGAGTCAAGTCGTCAGACAATGTATGTGCAGCATCCAGAACCATTGCTTTGGTCTGGTTTTTAATTTTTATTTTCTAAGCTTAAAGCACCATTCACACGTTATCATCTTCTAATAAAACAAAGCAAAAAAAAAAAGCATTCAAAAGAGTCCAAGCATTTGCACATCATTGGTAGGTGAGCTAGAGTGTTATCTTAATAGCCTTGAAATCCGATGCCATGCATTCTAAAATTTAAACCCTAAGCTGGCACTTAAAGAGAAAACAGGTCGAAGAATTCATCCCTGAGGGACATCACAAGAGAAATTAGCTTTTAAAGATAAAGCATCACTCAGTCTGACTGAAAATGTTATTTTGCTCACATAATTTGAACAGTTGTGATGCTGAGACTTTAATACCAAAACATAATCTAAATGAGAAATAAGAACACTGTAGTTCAGCATATGCAGCACTAAGTAAAATCTTAGTCACAGGGAGTTACTATCCAACCACTGTATTATAAAATCAAATAAATTATATTTGTCAAATTCTCTCTGTTCATGCATTTATAGTACTCAGATGTGATATAGATAATGTGGCAAAAGTTTAAGCTTTTTCTCCCAAAAGGGCAACTTATTTGCTGAGCCTGCCTTTGATATGACCAAGACTGTTCCCTTGTCATTCACTTTGTTAGGAAAAACTGCTGTCGTGCTGATGCACTGGGCCCATTAAAATGATCAAAAACTTCCTTGAATGTACAATGACATCAGTGCATTTGACTTGTCTCTCATCTCACTTCATCACCTCCCAAGGGAAGAATGTTATCATAACAAATCCAACTAAGTGTACTATCAAGAATCCCTTTTTATATTCTTTGTTTTTGTTGTTTTTTTTTGCATATTTTTTTACACTTGTTTATGGTTTACTGGGCAAGTGATTTCCCATGCTTGCTTAGACAGCTGCTACAGTGAAGACCCTTCCACTCCTAAAAGGGATTGAAGGACTACTTCTGTGCAGCTTCATGTCAAATACTCCTTTGCTTTTGAGGCTGGCTTGTGACCTCATGCACAGCATTTACTGAGGCCATATGAATAATTTATCCTTTGAATTTATCCCAACCCTGACATTTCGATGTTTGATGCCCACAGGCTTTGGCTTTAACAATATAGATAGCCGTCCTTTCCTCTGTTCACCATCAGATAAAGTTTGAAAGCAAGGCTACTGCACACAGTATTAAAACCTTTGGTATCTAGGATACTTTATGTTCCACACTCTGGATTTTTCTATCCTATTAACTGGAACTGTAGTATCTCTAAATGTACAGTTGGATTTCATACAGGTTCCAGATATTTTAGGTCAATATACTATTTTTGACAATAGGGAGATAACATAGTAGCATGATAATGGCTGTGGGGTCAGTAGCATGATAATGGCTGTGGGGTCAGTGGAAAACAGCAACACACAACATGAAAGTAGTATATCATAAAGGATTGCAAAGAAATAAACCTTTTAAAAATAAATTATATACAAACAAATAATTTTGGCTCTAAATATAATTTTACCTTCCCTAATTCTTATGTGTGAGCAAATCCAGATTCATCAAAATGAATTACATTTCCATCGCCAAGAATGGACATATTTCAAGTTTAGGCTTTCTGTTTTGCAGTTATGTTCAAAAAGTGAAACTAATATGTTATATGTACCATTAAACATAGCTATAATTATATGACTTTTTATGTAGTCTATTTTATGAATATATTGTGAATCCCTATTTCTGGTTATTTATCTATCTGTAAATAACATTCTGATGATTTTCTCATTGATTAAAATAAATTTAAAAATAACAAAAATGAAATACAAGTATATCAATAACAGCACTAGTTTGGCTTTGATTACAGGAATGGAAGTTAAGCTCTCTTTTTAGTCTCCTCAAAACTTGCTTTGGCTAAATATACAATCATAAATAGCAAATAAAAACTTTTGTTGGTTGGTTGCCAAGGACCAGTCAAGGACCCATCGTGGAAAGATGGGAACTTTTAAATTGCTATTAATGTACATCATTCAGAGAAGTTAGAGGACTTGGATCAAACCCTTGATCACCATGGTGTGAAGAAGCGCTGTTAAATACTGCTCAACCTTCCATTTTGTTTTCCTAACTTTTCAAGTTAATTGCACCATATACCCAACCGGGCTGCATGATTAGTCTGAAAGAAAATGTCTGATTGTTTCAAACCAAAAAACAACAAATTTTAAACATTGCACTCTTTTCTATTTGCAAGGTTGCGAGTAACTTCCAGGCACATGTGCACATTGTGAAGACCAACAACGTTGGATTCATTTTATTTTATTTATTTATTATTTTATTCATTTTATTTTATTTTTTATGTTGCAGTTGCTACCATTAAAGGAAAGTAGCTTTTACCTATCAGATCGTATCCCTTATTCTCTATCTTATATTAAAAGGTAAAAAAAAAAAGGGTTGTATTTACCATTCACCAAAATTATTTCTTATAGTGTAAACATCTCCTTTTCTTTCCGTAACATGTACTGAGTGCTAGTTCAGGATTGCCTGTTAGTCGATATGCACACACCGGTAGTTGTAGGTCCAGAAAATCTCCACCTCTTAACCCTGAATGATGACATGTGTCAGTAGCTTCTCGGTCTGTCGGAAATTCACTACAAGCCCCTTGATCTTACTGACATATAGCTGCAGATGGTTTTCCTCACTCCTACTTTAACAAAATCATCAAAGAAATACTGGAGGGTGCGAGATCCAGAACTGAACCTCAAGTCAAAAGTGCAACAAGTTAATCATGAAGCAAAGTGACCCTGGTGTATTTCTGTGGGTAGTATTAGATTTCTTTTCTTATCAGTGCAGCAACATGCACACTTAAACGCCAATTAAAGAGCATTGTTATTGACTGCAGGTCATCATTTGTGTAAAACATGTGATTGACTGAATTTCAAAATGTTCATTTTCATGGGTTGTTTTCTTTTTTTAAAACTAATGCCTGTTTGAAAGATTAACAGAGTGGTATAGCTAGCCTATATTACAGTTTTTATAATGTATAATAAAAAAAGAGATAGAACAGGGCTGGCCCAAGCCTCCATGGCCCTAATCAAAATATGATTTTGGAGACCTCTATTTCTGTCAATATCCATTGCTGCAACCAACTGTTTTATGAACAGATCACTCACACACCTACAACTAACTGCTTGCAGCTCTGGCTGCACGGTTTAGAGTCTCCGTCTTTTATGCATTGTCTAGTGTTTTTTTTTAGTTCAACAGCAACAACACAAAAAATACAGTTTAAAGATAAAAATAATGCATTATTAAATTGTACAAAAACAGATGTGATAAAATCACACAATAAAATATGAAGTAATACTCCAAAGCAATGGAAAGAAAAAGTTATCTTAAACATTTAAAAAATGAAATAATATTTAAGGTTGAAAAAGATCTAGTTAAATGTAAGCTCTATTTAAAAAAGTAAACGACCTCTACCCACTTATTTGATCTTTTTATGTTATGCTATTCTTCCTCAATCCTTTAAACCTGTGCTTTCCAGGTTTTCTGTTTGAAAAGTCATCAATGACATCACCGTAAAAGATCTGACAGCCAGCTTTGCTGTTAATACTAATCACTGCCAACCCACTCGATCATTCCTCTTCTATTAAAGATCTCAGGTAGTTCTTTATAATCTGAGTTTGGAAAAAACTCAGGTTTCAAGATGTAACGGTTCCAGGGAGAGTGCAGGCTATCCTCAGAGCTACCCAAAGATTTGGGTAGGACTTAGATTTCATTTTGAGAGAAGTACTTGAGTAAATTGGATCATTTGTGCTTCATAATATCTGAGAGGTTTTCCTTCTCTTTCATATTACTATCAGATTGTTATCCAGAGATAAGTTTGTCTCAGAGAATCTCATCCTGGTCCTTCCTCATCCGTGTGTCAATCTGATCCATAGACTACTATATATGTATATATTTTTTTGTTGATGTATAGGTAATGATTTTTACATGTTTAAATATATATTGGTGTAATAAATGCAAGTTTTAATCATCCACTTTTGTTTTGTTTTTTCAATTTTATATACAAAACATTATATGTGCAAAAACACCTAAATAATTAATTGTTTTTAAAGGGGCTAAAACCAAAAGCTATGTTATTGGCTAACCTAATATGAAAGCAAAGCAATGTAAAAAATGGTATACATCTGATACCTGAAATGACTTTCCTTTTACAGAACCTTAGTCAGATGACAGACAATTGGTTGTTGGATGATGGGAGGAGCCAATACCAAAATATCACTATTGAATTCTAATGAAATGAATCCAGAAATTGTCATACCAGTGTCTGCCAGCTTTATTTCATTAACCTTTGAGATGGCATTACCTTTTTTCATTAGATGGATATTTAAACAAAGGTTGATAATGTTTTGCTTACAAAAAGTAATTATTATGTACACAGAAACGTGGTTGGTGGGGTGCACCAATAGTGGTATCTCCATCTAAAACACATACTAAAAACAGAAAAGCATGCAAAGAAAAGAGTAACTAAGACGTTTAGACATAACAATTATCTATTGTTTTGGTCAATGCTATTTTATTTAAGTAATAAAATATTTTTCTGTTAGGATAGTCTGACCGTGGGCTTTTCAGGTTCTTGGAAAAACTAGCATGAGTTTATTCTAAACAAAGATTCCAAGACAGTTATTTAATGCACATAATATATATCACATTGATAATCTTTGAACCGATTATTTCAAAAACAATTTTTCAAGTTTTAAAGAAAACAGGATTCTCCTTTTTATCCCTTTAAATGGTAATACAAATTCTAGGCATAGTCTATTTATGTTCATCTCTTTATATGTCTTCAAGACTTTAATCTTCAAATCTTGTGTTTACACATTACCACATTAGCTAAATATTTGGTCGGTCAATGGGAGCAAGTAATAGAGGAGACGAGGTAGACATTCATAACAATTAAAGTAAATGAATGTATTCTTTCAACATCTCACCAGACTGAACAAGTTGCCCTGGCTAAAAAATTATTAACTCAAGCTTTTTTAACCGTCCTCTTGCTCTTGGACATTCAGAAGACCCACCAGATGGATTTAGAAAGTTCATTAAAGCCCTTTATTCCAACAGAAACAGTTTTTGAAACTATGCTTTTGTATCACATTAACCTTGAGATTGGCTTTATTTACTTCATGTAGTAAAACTTTCATACATAAATTGAAATTCTTGGTTAAAGGCTGGATCAAGACTATGCATGATAGTCTTTATATTTTATACTTCATGCTATATTTGCAAATACCCAGATAAGGGGAATGTTTACCCTTTCTATGGCTGTGAATGTTTTTTTTCTTTTCTGTGTACACTATTTACTGTTTAATAGAAAACATAACACATAAACAGTTTTGTTCACAATTTGTAAATTTAATCAGCCTTTTCAACTTGCTCAGAAAAATTTAATGGAATTTGAACATCATGGTATCAAGAAAACTGTAAAAGAAAAAGAATATAATCATTCTGTTCAGTTTATTACTTTAAATATACAGTTGACCTTGCTGAGTACTGTGAATGCATTTAATCAATAAAGGAATTCCATTACATAACCAGCTATTCTGCTTCCCAAACAAAGATCGACTGGCTGAAAGGTATCTCTCAGCTTCTTAAACTTTAGTAATTCAATGAAAAAAGTTCATTTAGCCTCAAGGATTTGACTTGACTATATACCAAGCAATCAATGACATTCGCATGGATTATTTTCTTCATAGTTTTTTTCCCTAGTTGAACTCCAAATAGTTTAGCTTTCAAAGACTATTAGATTTCTAAATTGACCTATATGGTACTTGATTGAAAAAATGCAGTTCATAGAAAATGGCAAAGCTTTTTCTGATATTCGACTTCTTTTCTCCATCCCCAAGGGCATCTCCCCCTGCTGCCAAGACCTGTCAAGTAGGAGCATCTTGAAGTAAAGAGGTGAAAGGACACCAATTAGAAAGCCATCCACGGCTAAGAGAGCCAGTGGCACAGCTTGCCACAGGAAGTGGGATGTCTGACTTCCTGCATGGGGTCACAGCTGTTTGTGGGAAGGTTACTGCTACAAGCCAATACTTGGTACAGTTTAGCGTCTGATAAGACAAGTCTCATTTGAATAGCAAGGAGCCATCTCAATGTCACCAATAAATTTACATGATTTCTTTCTTGTTACAGTGTGGATCAGAGAGGGGGACTTGGCTGGAATCAAGGGAGCATGGTAAAGTCAAAAGAGCAGCACCACCTCATTTCAACTTAGGTAGCTTCATTACAAAAATTATTTCAGTGTTTTAAAGACTTTTATACATGTTATCACCTAAACCACAAAGGTGCTGACATAGTAGACATTGCACTAAGAGTTGCTTCAAATATGTAAAATATCTCTAAATATCTACCAATACCTCTATATTTAAAAAAATTGAGGTAAAGGTTATGTTTCATGCTGTACCATGTGTACATGTTTTCAACTGTGTTTAGTGCTTGGTGGCCCATTTAAAATACAGGCAGATCTGAGATACTTTTGGTTGCTACCACCATTACAAAAAAGCTTACTAATTGAGATATTGTACTCCATATTATAGTTGTGTTGTTAGCCGTATATAACTGATATAGCTGACTCATTAGTAGCGTTTATTGATGTCAACAGTTTTTAATGTGATCAAAAACAAGTAGAGCAACGAAAATACAATTTTTTACCAATAAACTATATCAGTGCCTATGGAAATTCTTGCATGAGTGTTTCCCTCTAACTATTTAAGCTCTATGAATTTCCATTGTTTGTTGAAATCTTGCCCATTGTTGCCAATAGAGTAGTCGGAATGCTCTGATCTCTATGGCTCCACTTCCAATGCCTGTTTAACTACAAAACAGGCTTAAATTACAGGCAATCAGACTTTCGCTCAGTTTTTTTGAAGATGCTTCAACACATATCCATGAGTCTTTGTCAATGCTGTCTGCTCACACTAGAGAAATCTGTACTTGGAGTGCTGATATTTTTAAGCAGCTTGAGGTTCATTCTCCTAAGCACATTCCAAGTCAGATCCTAATCAAATGCCCGTGACTGCCACCCCATTGTCCTCTTGGCTTTGTGTTAGGCCATTAAAATCTTGATGAGTATATTCATGTGATTTATTTGGAATAAGTAACATGACTGAACTGTAGATGCTTAGATAGTGAAACAGGATTCCCTCCCTTTTGTTCAGACATGACCTTTCCTTTCTAACAAAGATAGCTTCCTTCACCCATCTTCCTTAAGCACTCTAATGGAAGCTATCTTTGTTTAAATGGAAAAGCCATCACTTAACTGTTTAACTGTTTCTCTCCTCTGTGAAAGAAGAAAACGGTTTACCAGATGTGCTATCATATGAAAAGGGATAAAAGAAAGCTTGTACAGTTAGTCACCTTCACAGCTGAGCACATGGCTATGTGTAGGAGAGAAACAGGGCTAAACAATGAAAAAACAGGCCCAACTCTATCACTTATAATTGAAGTTCTTGATGGCAGCAGCCCATCTAATGCCTCCTTCCAGCAAGGTGTCACAATGAAAAAAGGCACCAAGCTGAATGAAGATTATATAAAAGCAGGGAAAACATCAAGCTAGGAGTAGAACTAACAAATACTGCAGAATTTGAGAATAAAAGCAGAATGCAGCGGAATAATCAAAAGCAGCAGCCTAAGCCTATAGTAACGTAACCATAGAGATGACTTAGGATAACCAGATCCACTTTAACTATAAGCTTTATCAAAATAAAAAGTTTTAAGCTTAGTCATAAAACTAGACAGGGTGTCTGCCTCATGAACTAAACCTCATAGTTGGTTCCCCAGGAGAGGAGCCTGAAAACTAAAAGATCTGCCTTGCATTATACTTTTATAAATTGTGGAAACCATTAGTAAACCTGCAGGGCAAATTACTCTGTTAGGAACTTTAGGAACAATCAGATGTGTGATATATGATGGGGCTTTGAATAATAAATGCAGTTTTTGCTCCTTTACCCCATTATAAATTCTTATACAGTCTTTTATCTGATTATGAACTGTTTTCATGAGAAACTGATTTGTTTTTATAAAGTCTCACCTGCATGTACTGAGCTTGTGAGAAACTGACTTTTTTTTCTGTTGTTCTCGTGAGAAAGTTTTATCTGCATGCACTGAGCTCGTGAAGGCCTCGAAATTGGGAAAAGCATGTTTTCGAAGCCGGGAAATGGAAGCGATCCTCCGGCTTCGAAAACATGTTTTCAACACAGGAAAGTATAAAGACGAGAGAGTCCCTAAGTTCAAGCAGAGTCTGTTGCGTACGCACACCCAGCTTCGTTGATGCTGCTCTGCCTGGACTGACGGTTCTCCAGTCCTGTGTCACGGTAAAAGCTCTTAAAGTTTTATGTACTTAGCATCACGTATTGAGTGAAGAGAATGATTGTTGCTTTGCTGTATTCTGTGGCGGAATAAAAAGACACACTTGTTCTAGCAGAAACAGTGTTCTGAGTCTTATTTGCCGACGATCATCCCCGATCCTGTCTAAAATTTCATAAAACAGGCTTGGTTATCTGGGGCTTTATATATAAGAAAGAGAATTTTAAATTCTCCAAAATAACAAGAGGTCAAGGAAGGGACTCCAAAATAGTGACATATGATCTCTCTATTTAATTTTCATCAAAACTCTGGATTTGGCATTTTGGCTCAGCTCAAGGCTTTTGACTACAGATTGTGGAGTAAGCTGATTTTACAGGTGATATTTCAGTTCTATGATGAGCTCTAAAATCTGACTTAAAACCGTCAAAAATGTTATTATTGTGTAAGTGCTTAGAGACTTGATAGCAACTATTTCTTGAAAAATAAGAGAGGAAAGATATAGGTTAGTAACTGATCACGTCATTTGGACGAAGAGAAGGTTTCTTAAGTAAACGTTTAATTAAGACCTTAAAATCCCATGATATCTATCCCTGGGGATAGATTAGTGGTGGAGATCAGAGGGAATACTTCACAACATAACTTAGATGGAACTGGATCTAACATACAAGTTAAAGGCTTAGAAGAGGATAATAATCAGAATAGCTCAGAGAGCTCAACTGAAATACAATCCAAACAGTCAAGGTGTTAGAGTTACCTCATATTCAGAAGCATGCCAATACTCTTGCACTAAATAAAATCTTATTTATAAAAAAATCCCATCACTACTGCTAAGAATACATCAACAGAGTGGGCTTCTCAGGAATTGTGTTGCTGATCAAGGAAAATTGGTTAGAAATGTAGATGGGGTGGATGACTAGTGTGCAGCAATCTAGGACTAAGTTTTCTACGTACCTTCGCCCAGCTGTCCATAGACCCTGGCTGGGAGGGGATTGCTGGAAGAACAATAGGTAGCCGTGAACATACTTTTTGTGGCTTTGAGCTGTCAGCTATTGGGCCTGGTCTAATTCCTAGGTGTTCGAAAACCCAGATATGGAACTGTCATGATGGGTTAAGGGCTCAAACCCATATGCAGAACACCACACGGAAACAGGGAAAAAGTTCAACAGTTTATTTGGAAATAAACACAAAGAGTTCTGGTTCTGGTTCTGGTTCCGGTTCGGGTCCAAAGCAGGATTCAGAGAG
>JAUZNJ010032185.1:8096-38944 GCA_034780135.1 Jordanella pulchra | reverse complement strand
TATATTAAGCACTTGTTTCTAAAAATATTACACATTTTTGTGTTTTAGTTATCATCCAGAAACACAAACGTATATCAGCTGGTCAATTAGTAGCTATCTGGTCCTGCAGCTAGCCTGCAGCCAACGGCTTTACAGACATGCTGCTAGCAGCTTATAGGTATGGTTTGATAAGACTGGTGCTCTATTTACAGTCACATTCATAAAGATATATATGTGCTAAAGCTTATTTGTCAAGCACAACATAGTGTTTGAAAGCAACAACCTTTAAGCAGGTATTCAATATGCTTTTGATAAGTAGAGCATTAAAAGCATTAGAATTTAATTTATATAGTAAACCCATACATTTCTTTTACTGTAATAAATTCAGTTTTAGATATATGATTAAAAGTATCAGCAGTTGCCTTTTGTGTTTTTTTTCTGCATTTAAACAAATTTCCCTGCTGAATTAATCCTTCTATTAACAAAGGGTGTATAAGGCTTTTTTTTTCAGCAGCAGTGTGGGAGGAATGAAGCTGCCTAACTCTGTGTACTCTGGTAGTTTTCTGTTAATAGAAAACGCTCTACTATAAGTTTTAAGCATCCTGCATTCAGAGGTGAGTGAGGTATGAGCATGAAAAGAAGTTACGTCATTGTTGAGTGACTGATGCTGTATTCGAGTCACAATTGTATTGATTCTAAAGCTGTGACCCGTATGAATAATTTTGCCCTGCGTTGTCCAACTGACTGGCAGTGTGCAGCCACAGGCTGTTGGTCCCCATGCTTTATGCAGCTTTAAAAACCATCAGTTCCTTTTGGATTCTTTGCCCATCATTTATTCAAAGCGTTGCTGAACTTGTTGCTTTTTAATAACCTTGACCTAACATGCCTTTTACCTCCTGCCATTGTCTAAAATATAGATTCTTTATTTATTTATTTACTGCTGCACGATTAATCATCACTGACCATTGCTGATGAGGATATTTGTTAATATTTCATATGTTTGCTGCCTGGCTCCAAGTGTCAATGCTATATAAGGGACGCCTCCCCTTTCATCATGCCCCCTCTCCCACAAAGTGAATAAAACATCAGCATGCATGAGCTCCCCAAGCACTTGGAGAATACAGAGTTCTGTGGCATTTTGGCTCCAGCAGGCGATCAACAACAACAGGAAAAAAAAACATTAAATGCCACTGGTGGTGATGCTTTAAAGTTCCCACTATACTGCATTGTTTTCTTACCCCAGGGGGGTGAATGACTCCACCTCTGCTGCAGTTTTATGAGTGAGGTGGAGAGAGGGGAGGGGGCAGAAATCTGGATTTGAGTTGTAGCAGCTCTGCCTATCTCAGGGGTGTTGTAAATTAAACAGGAAAGAAGGGGGGGAGAGAGACTGTGGAACAAATGGGATCTTTTTCAACCTTAACTGGTCTCTAGGAATTAGTGAGTCGACACGCTTTGGAGAGGAGAGTTACTGGCTAACGGAAACCCTTTCATTGCTGCCATTTTAGTGTTTTACGGCGGCATATGAGCCTGGAGTCTGCTTTAAGCTGGAGGATAGGCATCATTATCCTCTCCTGTGTTGGCTGCAAGGTTTGAACAGCATTAGTGATTCTGTAAGTCTGTGAAATGGGACACATTTTGGTGCATTTTGTTAAACATCATCAAATAAGTGTTGCATAAGTTAAAATGGCATTTTATAACTAGATATGGCTTTCTTGAATAAATAAATAAATGCACCTTAGAGAAGTGTGAAAAAAAACTTCATGTAATTCTTAGCATCAGTGTATCCCTTTGATGTACCACAAAATGAGGTCAACACCAATTAGCTCAACTATTGCTGATTGTTAATCACTTTATGGTGAAGACTTTTAGGGGTGCTACCAGATCATACAGTTAATAACAATGATAATAATAATAAAACCAAAACTGATAATAGGGGTGTCTGTGGTTCTTAAGTTGTATGCAGCTACACCACTACTTGCTTGTATCAAATAATTAGCCAAAATACTGCAGCAACAATAAAGTTAAATAACCCAAAACGTAAAAGGTTAAAAAAGACAATTCAGTTTTTGGAATTCCAATCTTTAATTAAGTTATGATGTGAAAATACCTGAATGGTCACAGATACGTCCCCGAGCATCTGCACTTTCTGGAAACTAGGCTTTCCTGAAAGCTAACATCTAGCTAACGGCTAGTAAGATGGAAACAAAACAAAGGTTTACCTATACTTCTTTTTTTTGGTTAAATAATATTTCAGATTCTTGCAGTTTTTATTTATTTATTTTATTTAGGAAAGATTTTGAGGAAAGAATGTGAAAACATGAGGATGAGAATCAAACTATTAGACGTTGAGGACTGTAGCCTCAACAGCTGCTGTACTTAACTCATGAAAAATCCCCGTTTTCTGTCCTACTGCTTTATACAAATATATTTGTACTCTTTTAAACCACCATATCTTTGCACTAGCAGAGTATTAACATAGTGGTTTACGTTTTTTTATCATGTTAAGAGTGTGGTTTGCATCACCTTCCTATTAGAAACGGCTGATGCAAACAGAATGCAGTAAGCATTTATAGCCAGAGTAAAAAGTCTGGAGATTTACTGTGGACTCTGCTGTAAAAAAACAACTAATAGAAATATCAGAGTGAATCACAGGTTTATGAAACAGTGTTTGCATTACTGTTGTTTCCAGATAGCAATGGCTTTTGTCTCTGTCCTGCTCTGACTCACTGTTAGCTCAGAAGGTAATGACTCTTTCATTAAATTGAAACCATTAAAATCAGCTGCAGGCCAGATATTTACTGGTAAAAGAAAACTCTTACAGATTGCATAAACAATCTCTTTACCGTCTGCTGTCTCCTAATCCTTTATGGTTCTTTTATACCATTCTCTTACCATACCATTCCTTACTATTTTCTTTTTACTAATTTTTCTTATGCATTGCTGTGAAAAGTCTTCAACTTTCACACTTAAATGTTTCAGATACTCAAACTAATGGTAATATGAAAGATAAGATTGATAAATACAAGATGCAGGTTATAAATTGAATTTACCTAGAGGGCGAAAGAAATCAGAACCAACTTGACATTATGTGGAAATCACTTCCCTCCTAATAATTGGTTGTTGCATCCTTGGCAACAACAGTTGCCGTCACTTTTGACAAGTGATGACGTGAAATGGTTTTGATCCTCTTATTTTTGCAGAACTGTTGAGTTTTTATGCATTTACAATCTGTTTGAAAGTTTTGTACCTCTGCTGATCCAAAAAGATATATTTAGTTTTTTTTTTCAGGGTAATTCAGTCAGAAACTAAACGCTGTGCTTTGGGTGGTTGCTGTTCTAAGACATTTCCCTACAATCAGTTAAATTCACAACCTCAATTTCTAAACTGTGTTGAGCACTGAACACTTTGACAATACCTAATTGGATTTCTGATCTCTGAATTGTATCTTAAAGCAGTAATAAAACTGTCTAGTGAAACACGTACTTTATAAATTCAAATAATTTGTACATATCTTTAAAACCGTATTTCTTAAGATTACTAAAAGCAGCACTGCAAACCATATTAAAAGTCAAGTAAATATGCAATGTAATTCCAGATGGCAAGTTTATTTCTTTAGCACAATTCAGTACATGGACAATTCAAAGTGCTTTACATGAAATAGACAATAGAATAGAAAAAAAATAAAAGTAAATAAACATTAAAAACATGCATGAAGACAGATACAACAGTTGGACCACAACCTCAGACTTAAAATACCTTAATTAACAGTTTAACTCCAACATTTAAAGGCAGCTCTAAACAAATGGGTTTTTAACTTTGACTTCATGGATGCGTTTTTCTAGATCCTGCTTGGACATTAATCCTTTCATTTTGGAAATGTTCTTCAGGTGGTAAAAGGCTGAGTTAGTAACTACCTTCATGTGCCTATGGATGGATTCCCTTGTTATGCTTGAAGTTAGCTAGTAGTGATCTAGTGCTTCGTTCCAAGGTGTGACTGATTAAAGCTTTCTCTAAATGTCTAGATTAGGTAGACTGGAGTAAAACCAGATAATGTAATTGGCTTAAACTGGAAATTATCTTGTCAGCCATTTTTTCCCATGTAAGCCAGGAATGTGAGAAAAAATTGTGAAATATCTCAATATTTAATTTAATTATTCCAGTATTGATTTAAAATATCAACAAATTGACATTAATTGTGAAAAATATTTATATCATCTGTCATTGTCTTACTTTTATATAACTCTCTAACTCCCAGCCACTAGGTGGCAGCGCAATGACCAAGAGTCTACTTTTCAGCTGCTCTGCACCAGATGCAGCAGAACAACAACAAGATTTTGTGAGGTTTTCCAAAACCATGTTATGAAAAAAGCATTTTTTAATGTATTGGGATACACTGAGAGAAATCATACCTTGACACATTTATCGCGATGTGTATTGAATCGCCAGATTCTTGTTAATTCACACCACTGGCCAGAAAGTATGTTGAAAAATGAAGTATTAAAGTAAAAAGTGAAGTTAAAATGTATTTATTCCATTTGCTCAATTTAGTTAAAGACGAAAAAAGGTCATTAAAGTTTGGTTTGGGCTTCTTGGCATCCGATGGCTTCATTAACCCTGTTTCAATCTTTTTCCCTTTTTACCTAACTTTTTCTCCAATAGTCAAACTTTGAGAGATACCCTACAGCCATATGAGCCTGAACGTTCTCAGCAGGATGTGGCCCTGTTTACACGGGGTCTTGAACCAGGCTTTTAAAGAAGCAGTGGAATCAGCCTGTAGTCCATGCATGTGTACGCTGTGAAATGAAGCCTGCTCAAGGAAGCAGAAGCTCAAACCTCCAGTTAGCTGAGGGTGACTGATTCAGCCTCTGTTTGCCTCAGGGCACCTGGGAAAGATAAGCGTATACGGTGGGGGCCGATGCACCAGATCGCCCACTCGAGGGACAGACTGGATGAACGGCTCGGCTACAGCTCTGCTCGGGAGTACTCGCTTAGCTGTGCGCCGCAGAGGGCCGAGTGTGGCCAAGCAAAGACAACAGGCGCTGATTTTGCTGATTAGTTCCTCCTTCCTGGCTCAAGTCGTGCTAATCAGTAAAACAACCATGTTCACAGGCTTTTATTTGGGTTTAACAACTGAGGTTATTAGCTGCTGTCGCTCATTTCTTTTCACAGACAAGCATGAAAGAATGAAAAGGCTTTTAAAGGGGAGCAACAGCACTTAATGTAAATGTAGGTTTGCTTTTGTGCATATATATTACTTATTAATTATCCTGTTGAGGGGAAAAAGGAATTTCTGTTGTTAATAACAATGGAAACACTTATTCTTTTGGAATTAAAGTTTTTTTAACATAATATTCTGTTCTACTACATGCCCTTTTTCTTTTTTAAAATACTTTGATCTGCTCACCAAAAAAACAGCTTAATGTTAAATAACTATTTAATTCTCCCCCTCACCATTATCTGCAATTAAACCCACTGTAAGGTTATGTTATTGCTGGCTGTGTGGTGATTCATCTTTAGTGGTGGTTAATAGTAATAATAGTAATGTTACTCAATAAATTGTGTGCTATTTTCCGAGAGAATTTTTTTTTTTGAAAGCTTTCTACCTGTCCTCACAGAAATATGAAGCAGATATCTTCTTGGCTGCATGACCCAGCGATTATTGATGTTAGCTGAGGCATCACAAGGCATTAATTAGTCATATGAGTGACATGAGCAGTTCAGAGCGGCGAACGATGGGGATTCACGATACACAGCGCAGTAAATCATCATGAGTCATCAGAATCAGCTGAGATTTATTCTCCTTCCCCAGGCGCGTTCAGCCCTGTGAGGAGCTGTTCTGGTGAGAAATACCTCCACGTTTCCTCAACCATTTGTTTGCATTTCATTTGAAAACTGGTTGCGCGTTTAATCTCATTGTCTTACCAGTGTTCAGTTTAATAAGCTGAAGATGCTGTGATTTAAAAGTGATTGAAAAACTGCCTTTTCTTTTATCTGTGTAAATGAGTGACCACATTTATAACTTTGACAGCAAGCATCATCATACCTTATGGTTTAATATGATCCATTTTTCCAGGAGGTCAGTTAAAGGTGGACGATAAATCCTGTTCTTTTAAAGTTTTAGTTCAGTGTTCCTTCAGGTCTTAAAAGAATTCATGACGAGTTAAACATGTTGACTTAAATATGTTGCAATATTCCTGTTAACATGAGGTTTGCCATATTTTACTTAAAATTTTTTCTAAACTTTGTTACATATTCCACCCATGAAGGTTCCTATTTTCTCACCTGTGCAATGCATGCTGGGTAGATGATGCATTTAGGTCTTACTACACTGAAACGTTCAGAGTAAACGCAGGGAAACTAACGTCATAAGAGTTTTTATGAGATTGCGTTTTAATGATTTAAAATCAGTCAATGCTAAACTGAGTCATTGCCTCAAAGTTTTCTTGAGCCATTGTGGGTGCAGTAAGGTTTATCTGAGTTCCTTTGCCGTTTTGTGAGTATGTCAGTGGGGCCAGGGCCCCAATCAGATCTGGTGCCTACACCATTATACAGTACATAAGACATCTGTTGAAACAAGCAAATGTGATCGGCTTGTGATCTATTGTTTACTGGCTGGAGCTAACACCATTACCAAAAGCTATTGTGAATTTAAAAACAAATTGGAAGATAATAAACGACTGTTTAAAGAGACAACAAAGAATCTTTCCACCGTTTTAACACATTGTTCTAATATCTCAGAGAAATATTTTTAACCTAGCATCCTTCGATGCTAACAGCAAACAGCTTCAATTACAAACAGGAGCTCTTTGTAGCATAGCTTTCCATGGGTTAGCATCTCCTAGCAGCTAACTCTCGCTTCTTCCTCTGTTTGGTCCTCCTCATTTTCATGACCTCTTGTGATTTCTACATTGCCATCATTTTCATTGCGCTCTGGTTCAAACTGTGAAGGTTTAACGTTACTCATTGCGTTTTGGCTGGGCGCAGATAGTGCTACAGAACCTAGCATACATCATTTACCCAGACTGTAGGAAGAAGTACCTGTGACAATATTTTATTTCAATTTATGAAAAATAAACAGCTTAAAGTATTTGTACTGTGTTGTCTTTACATTGAAAAATAAATATGTCTCAAATAAACTCTATTGTTAAAACTAATCGTGGATCCTTTTAGCGGACCAAATGCTAATATTTCTCCAAAATATTGGACGACCAAAGTATTGGTCTATTTCTTACATGTACATACAAGAAGATTTATATAATATACTCAAATATGCTTAACATAAGGGCTTCAATTGAATTTAAATTCAGGTAATTTAATGACCCAGTCACATTTCCTGTGTCTCGGTCAGAGTACACATCTCTTATGTGTTTGTCTTTTTGCTTCTTGCTTTAGTGTTGTTTTCGTCGTACAATCCTCATTAGCAGTTGTAAAGTATAAAAAACCTTGTATAAAAATAAGC
This sequence comes from Jordanella pulchra, assembly GCA_034780135.1. Lineage (NCBI taxonomy): Eukaryota > Metazoa > Chordata > Actinopteri > Cyprinodontiformes > Cyprinodontidae > Jordanella > Jordanella pulchra. The sequence continues at coordinate 31,506 of JAUZNJ010032185.1, read as the reverse complement.
TCACAAAGCTAATTTGTGGTTTATTTAATCCTTTACCTCTCAAGTAGTAGATCCAATTACTGCTGAAATCTCTAGATCAAAAATAAGAAAATAAATAAATGCAATAAATATAATCCTTTGGGAAGGATAAACAATCCTACTACATGTCAAAACCATTGGGATCAGTTGTCAGACACAGAACTAGACTGACTAGAGTTATTAGAACTGGGTAAAAATGAAAAAGCTAAAGCTAAATCTTAACTTCCTGTCTGAGATAGAATAAGCTAGGAAGAAAGGGAAAGGAAAAAATAAAGGAGAAGGGTACACACTGTTTTAAAAACTATTTTCCAAATAGAAAATCTGGAATTGGCTGAATAATCACTCCTAAATCCCAAATTGATGGAACTGTGTTTTGCTGCATATCTCCTCCAGCTTTGCACATCTAAACTAAATATGCAGCTCATTTTAGTAAAACAGCTAAAGCTCAAATTGAATAAATGTAATGATTGACTTGCCTCAGATTCTCAGTTGGATACAGCTCAGGACTTTGACTAGACCATTCTGACATATTCTGACATTCTGATGTAGCTCTGACCAGTTATCACCACCCTGCTGGACGGTGAAGGGTCGACAGTAAGAGCTCTGTCCAGGGTAGGAAAGGAGCTCTTGACTGCTGAGCTCAATCATTATGTTCAAAGACTCGAATGAATGAAGCTAGTCAACAGCCCTTTGGAAAATTACAACAAAAACACAAAAGTTACACAAATGAAGCAAATGGCTGATGCTCTCTATCTATACTTCCTGTCAATGTGGGCAACCGTATAGCTCCTAGGTCTGTCTAAAGATGTCAGAAGGTCCCTCTGCTAACTGAATGGTTGTTAAGAGGCATCCCAGTCTTAGTTCCTTACTGCTAGCACTATTCGAAAAACACTTCCACTGAGGCCTAAGTGTCCTTACAAATTAAAGGTATTCAGATTCAGCCTCAAAAACAAAGTAAAATTAGGATCCGCAGAGGAAAATCCCAAGTGTAAAGGTGTAAACTCAGACAAAGCTATGATAGGTACTGTAACACTAATGCCAGGCCACGGAGCTAAAGAAGGTAGAAGAGGGAAGGGATGTAAACAATGACAAGGACGAGAGAGGAAAAAGCATTTGTATCGACTAAAGACATAGGAGCAAGAAGTAGGAAGTGTGAAGTGTAAATTAATTAGCTCTTAAAATAAAGCTCCTAAAACAGATCTGCAGCACCGAAGTCCACCGATGTTTTTCTCTGTTTGAGCGGATGTGTGTTAAGGGTTGTAAAGGCTGTTTTGGGTCACATGCTCAAACACGGCAGTGTTTAGCGGGTGTTACATCATACTGACCCCCAGAGACCCGTCATATTTTAAGCGCCTGATGTTGTGGATTCTCCTCACTAGTCTGCTGTCTACTAACACTAACGCCACAGGATTCATGCCTAAACCTAAAGTCACATGTCTAATACCTAAAACTAAACAAGGTAAAGTACTATAGTGCCCCCCACCCCCCCCAGGTCGTATAACACTGGTTCTGCTTACAGTGGTATGATGACAGAGAATGAATGGGTGGCTTTAAACTCCACTCTGGCAGCTGGTTTAAATACAGTTTGTTCATCATCTACCCCATTCAGTCTCCTACCTGAGCTGTGAATAGCTGCAGCTCCTACAGAGTTAGCAGACTTCTCTTGGCTGTGTCTCTTATTGATTCTTTCCTGTCAGTCTATCTAGCTGGATGGCTGTTTCTTGGTCGGTGTGCAGTTCGGCCATGCTCTCTCCATCCTCAGATAACAGACTGAACATGGTTCTGTCAGCTGTTCAAATGTTAGCATATTGTTTTGTAACATTACTTCTTGGCAGCCTTCTCCCCACTGTCTCAAATAATTTCAGTATTTTTCTTTAGCAAACATCAAGGCTTCCAGAGAACATTTGGATTAATTCTCAAATTAAATTATCGTCTAAATTTGTCAATAAAACTGAGGCTCCAACCTACTAATACATTTTTATATGCTGAGCTTATCTGTGGCTTTTTAAAGTCGTCACTTTGAGTTTCTTTATTATCTAGGAATATAAGACTCCCTCCTATAAGGCTTTGCTGATTATCAGAGTGACAAGGTCACCACACATACTGTAGATCCTGCTTTAATCTGTAAATGAGCTGCTTCAGTCAAACAGCTCCTATCAGCTCCACACAAACATCTACTCTATTGTGACCAGAGTCTGCGACCAGAACAGAGCCTCGTTTCCTAGAATGACTTCCTTTGCTGCTCCACACAGAGCGCTATTTATTTTAGCCCTCTCACACCCTCCTTCTTCACCGTTATCAACAACTTGTGAGCAAATGGTGCACAGCAGGCGCCATGTCACGGAGACTCCATGAAGAACGTGTAATTGTTTCACTGATTATGCACCGACAACGACAGAACAATGGGAGCCGGTGAGGCTGCCGCCGTAAACGGGGGTGAAGTCCTCCAAGGTGAGATGAATTGACTGGATGGCACGGGATTACTGATACGGATCTGGGCTGCTCCTTTCGGTTTGCCTCTAGGTTGAGGGGAAAATGAGGGAATGTTGTTTCACTATGGTTGCAAACAAAAAACGCATTTTGTAAATGGAAATTTAAAAAAAGAAATGCAACCCAGAAATGAAATATGAAAAACCTTTTTATTCAAAATAAGGTTTTGAGAGTAACTGTTGCTTTTCCACCCTTTTGTTTTTTTTTCTAAAAATTTCAAATGTATTTTTCATACTTTTATTTTTGACTTGCTTCTTTTATTTTACAGATTTTTGTATTTTATTTTGTTTTTTTGCTGATCACATTTCACTTCTGGTTGGGGGGGGGCTTTTGTCTGGAGCCTGCAACGCAGTAAATTGCAGTTTGTAAAACGTGTTAAAAAAATTGAACAAAAAAACACAATTTGAAAAATAGAACTGAAAATATATTAAAAACTTAATGAAAATATATTTTAAAAAATCACAAAACCTGAGAAAACAGAAGTTAATCTCAAAACCTTCTTTATATCTTTTTTTCAATAATAATTCATTTGGTTTTTTTTTTCAAATTTCTATTTACAAAATTTGTTCTTTGCTTCGAACAATAATGGAACAGATTTCCCTCCATAGGATACGCTCCTTCACAGAGGACACATTTCAGCTTGCAGAGGCGACATGTTTTCGGATGGTATTGTGTGTCTGTCAGCCTCTCACCCTTTAATCCCACTGTTTAGTTAAAGTTTTTTTTTTAAAGCTTATGAGGCCTCTCTGTACCAGTCTGAGTTAATGGAACCTTTCACTCCAAAGGCATCCAGGAGGATGCTTTGTTCTGAGATTCACAAATGACTAAGGACAGAGTAGCGAGTGCCAGGCACGCACACACAGGCTTAATTAGACTGCATCACAGATCCGCTGTAATTGTCAGCGCTTTCAAAAAAAACCCAAAGCACACGTGGGCGGAGGTTATGATGGAGAGGGAGAGCAGGCCTTACCTGCTTCCTTTTGTCTCGCAGAGTGAACTTGTATGTGGTCTTTAATGCTCTGCAACACTCTTTTTTTTTTCTCACATCATTTAAATTGTGCTCTCATTTCTGCCTCCTACTCTTCATTTGCAGAAACCCTCATGGACAGTCGGTGGGCTACCACAGAGCTGGCGTGGACCACCTTCCCAGAGAGCGGGGTGAGTTAACGTGCTTGTGTCTGGGCGTTGTGCTTTTCTCTTTCTCCTCCAGCAGCATTTGTTCCATTTGCTTGTTAATAGAGCCCAATCTGCCTTGAACAGCAAAACCTCCTGCTGTTTTATATCTTTGTTTTTTTTTATTTGCAGGGAATGTTTACTTTCCTGGATAGTTAAAAAGCTCACTGCGACATTATGGGAAATAAATGTTGGATTTTAGTGTGTAGATCATCTGAAACACGTAAAAGGAAAGTGCAGAGTTTGCGTGTGAGGAAGTGTAAAGAGGTGGTGGGGGGATGGGTAGGAACAAATACCTGTAATGTGTGAGGACTGATATGTGGGCTGTACCTTCCATCTCTCCCCAGGAAAAAAGGCCCTGGTAACCTGAAAGCATGCGTCTCTTCTAATGCGGGCCCCGGAGCCCATTACAGGCAGAAATTAAGGTTTTTCAGTTGATACCCCCTGTAGGAATTGTGAGAAAATAAAACAACACGAATTTGACCCCGGGGCTAACAGTCTGACAGACCTCCCCCACACCCGGCCGGTGCAATTTGTCTTCGCTACGTGAGTGCAAAGTCAGTCAATGGAAATGCTGGGTTACTATGGAAACCACCTCCCTCTTTTCCCCTCTTTTTTACTCGGGCCGGCTCTGAATGTCCTGGAATCCATGAAGTCATATGTCAGGACTGGGCGAGGCGAGCCCCCCCCACTCCCCTCTCCCCACACCCTGGCCGGCAATTATCATATTTGTCAGGTAGAGCGTCAACGTGTTGCCGGTGATTTACGACGTCTGATGCTGACTATTTGGGCTCATCGTTTGGGGATAAATTGCCCTGCAGTCCAGAGACGTGAGATGAGTTATGCATTATTTTCCTCCAGTTGAAATAATCAATTTCTGGGGTGGTCATTTGTTATGGAAACTAAGCATTCAGTTGAACTGGAAACCGAGAGGGGAAGAAAAAAAAACAGAAACATTGACTTCTCACAAGGTTATTTCCTAATGGACTGAATTTATTGACCTGTGGACACTAAATTTATGGCTTCTCACATTAGTGTATACAAACATCACTGTTAAGCACATATGAATTGCTTTGCCAAATCCTTGCCTCACTATGAACTTCTGAACTATTACAAACAGTTGAATATTTATATTTAGCTCCTAATCCAGTGCTTTGTTGAAACAATTTTAGTGCACATTCATCCACAAGTTGGTCAACTCTGCATAGCTAGTGACTCTACCATTTCCTTATTTATTGCAAAATATCTTTTAAACATGAATAGTCATGTTATATGCCAAAATGAAAAAGGTAAAAAAACAAACAAACATCCGACTATAATACAATACGGTTAAATACATCTAACTGCCGTCCTGATAGTTTTGATAGTTTTTGAGCCTAAACAGAATTCAAGCACTGGACACGATGAGCTGACATAAACAGGCATGGTGCCATCTGCTGGTAGAACTGCTGAACTATCAAAAAAGATTCCTGGTCATGCTTATTTTGTTCTGTTAAAGAGAAAAACAAAATTACCTTTATTTCTTTAATTAAAAAACTGAGACATTATTACTCTCTACAAAATATGACCTGAACTTATGAAAGGGTTAGTTTATGTAAAGGAGAGAAGAAGAACGGCTCTGGGTTTTGAGTATGCCTCCTCAAAAACAGAAATGTTCATGTCTTTTATTTCTCAAGAATGGGGAGAACATGATCTCCAGCGCTGCATTTTATCCTAAATAAAAGCTGATAAGCCCAAGTTGCAAGTAAACTATGCTGCATTTTTGGCAGTAAAGTCTAGGAACATTTATTTTGTTTTGCTTCTAAGTTATTTGAACACGATTTACTTTAATTATTTTTAAAGACAGTGGACACATTTCAGTGTATTCTCACAGAAGCTGCTTTTAATCTTCTCTGGCAGACGACACAGTAGAGGATGCATGTTGTTCCACACCAAGGCCTTTGTGTTATTCTGAGTTCTCATAAACAGGTCTGTTTGAATTGTCAAATTTGCTAATAGATCAACAAATTCTACCTCCACTGTTTTTACCAAAGTAAAGGAACCAACAGAAAAATGTTTATTTGCTTTTTTTTATTCACAAAAATACAAATTTTACTTTCACAATTATTGTGAACAATTTTCTGTTTTACTTAAGTACCTTTCTTATTAGTTATTTTCACTTTCAAAGTAATTTTCTGTTAGAGTATGTTTTCTTTTAGTATTATTTTCAGACTACTTTATAGACCTCTTTTGATTACTGTATTACTTGTTTTTTTATGCTTATAAAATACATCTAAAGGAGGAAGAACAAATCCATTTAAAACCTATAGAAAAGATCGAATATCGGCCAGACGATATTTTTGACCAATATTAATGTTTTATTTTTATATCAGTATCGGTCAATATGTTCATATGTTGGCCAATTCATTAATGTTTCACAAATTGAGGTTTTCTTTATTTATTAACCGCCATGTTAAATTCGGTTCCTTAGTGCAATAAATAGCTAAACTTAAAATAATTTTACTTTCAAGGTTTTAGTTTTAGCAATTTAAAGTAGACTGTAGTATATTTTATTGCATCATTTAATTTACTACTGGTGACTTTGTTCAACTGTTGAACAAATTGGAGCTTGGTTAGAGATGTTGCAAAAACTTACTTGTAAACATAAGGGAGGAACAGCAAGAAATATTTGGCAAAAACTACATTATTGCATTCAGCAGCCATGCCTTTAGATCACGTGAAGCTCATACATTGCAGCTCCCTCCATTTCTTATCTATTTTTTTGTTTAGGTTGATCTGTTACTTAAGGTTGTTTTTTTTTTTTGTTTAGTCTGAGTGGTATGTTACATTTCTTATGACTGTGTCATTTTTATCATGTAAAAGGAGAAGAAAAAAAGTGATATCAGCTGTAAGAAACAGTCCACAAATATCAGCAGCACATACCAGGAGCCGGTTGGACCGATGTCAAAATAACTGGTGCATTAAAAAAAACTGTATTTGTCGATATCTAGCAAATCCAAATATCCCCCAAAAAATCCAAAAAAAATCCAATAGCTAGCAATATTCAAAATGTTTTATTACTAACACTGATATAATTATGATACTATAAAGGCTTTTTTAAGAGAATTTTCAGTGTTTTCTTAAAAAGAGACTTTATGAACTTCAAAACAGCCTCTGAAGTGTATGGTGGTGTCTTGTAACGGTGCGCTATATGACTGAAAATCATAATATACATATAAGCCTTCGCTGATACTGTTGTCAGGGAAGGTCTAATATGTTTTAAGTTTAAATGATTATTAATGTTTAATTTTCAATCAAAATCAAATCAAAATACTTATTACATGCTAAGAAAAATTTAGACTGATAATAAAAACAAACTCCAGGATTTTAGTAGGCCTGTAAATCGGCTAGAATTCGACGATACGACACGTATCACAATACCTGTGTCACAATATATCCTGACAAGACGTCATATTGCCATTTTTATCATGGTATAGTTTTGGAAAACCTGACGAGATCACGTTGCTCTGCTGCAGCTGGTACAGACCAGCTAAATAACGGCTCTTGGGTGGTGCGCTGCCATCTAGTGGCTGGAGGTTTGAGGGTTAAATAAAAGTAAAACATTAACATGGATGTTTTCTTGTTACTATTTCTTACCTTTAAGATCCATCTGGCTGTATTTTAAATCAATACCATTATAGCAACATTGTGTTTTTAAATAGGTTCAAATATTGTCTAATAAAAAATTGTGTATATTATTTCTATCCTCACAGAGGGGGGGTGCAGGTGTGTGAGTTCGAGGTGGTATGAATAGTTTTTCAAGGTGCTGGGAAGCTGTACATTCTGATTACTGCCTCCACAAAGTCAGAAGTTATTTCCATTTCATCACCCTAAATGTTAAATAAGTGTTTCCTGAGTTACATTTCAGCTGAGTGTGGCAGGTTTGTGAACTAATGTATGGAAATTAGTGCACTTATGCCTAATATGTAGGCATGCAAGGAGTAAAGAGTACGTTACGTTTACATAGCTGGAGGCGCTCAGGCGTGCTGCCACTGCCCGGCCAGCACAGACAGCCCATTCGTTAGGGATAACCAGGGAAGGTTTGACTTTAAAGGGTACAGTTGGCTTTAGAGACCAAATCTCCTTCCTCAAGCCGAATCGATTGCACTGCCTCAGATATACAGACAGGTCTTCCTCCACTTTATGCTTCATTTTCTGAGAGCAGGATTTGATAAAGCTTTTAAAATTGACAAATTTGCTGTGATCACAGCCCCACCCCTGCTTTCTTTTTTCTTTTTGCTTGTTTTTTTTTTTTTTTGTGCTTTTCTTCCTGCAGACCTTAAGGCACGCGCTTGGCATCAGCACCAGTCGAACAGACAGAATGCGTGAAATGTGTTTTAATGGGAAAGTGTTATCTATTAATAGCCCATAATGATTGGAATTTTCTGAATGATTCATGCAATTAGAAACGTTTTAGCTGCAAATTATTCCTCACAGGCCTCGCGTACGCAGCACGCCTCGGAAATGTGTGTCAGTGTGTGTGTCGTTTCGTTTTTGTAATCTGCTCCAAGCACCACAGTTCTGTTTTGAACATCTTCCATGCTTGAGCAGTTTGCATTAGGAAATATTAGTACAAATCAACAAACAACATATTAGACCTTTGAAGGTCTTTTTTTAGCATTTGTTCTGACCGCTGTGTTTATCTTTTGCTTCCACAGTGGGAGGAAGTGAGTGGATACGATGACTCCATGAGTCCGATCCGAACGTATCAGGTGTGCAACGTCAGGCAACCGAACCAGAACAACTGGCTGAGGACAGATTTCATCCCTCGCAGAGGAGTGCTGCGGGTCTACGTGGAGCTGAAGTTCTCTGTCCGTGACTGCGCGAGCATCCCCAACATCCCGGGCTCCTGCAAGGAGACCTTCAATCTGTTTTACTATGAGTCGGACGGGGACGTGGCTACAGACACCAGCCCTCTGTGGAGGGAGAACCCTTATGTGAAGGTGGATACTATTGCTCCGGATGAGAGCTTCTCTTTGCTGGAAGCCGGCAGGATCAACACCAAAGTGCGCAGCTTCGGCCCCCTCTCCAGGGCGGGATTCTACCTGGCCTTCCAGGATCTGGGAGCCTGCATGTCACTCATTTCAGTCAGGGTTTTCTTCAGGAAGTGCTCCACCACCATTGCCAATTTTGCTGTCTTCCCCGAGACTGCCACAGGCGCAGAAGCTACTTCCTTAGTGATCGCACCAGGGGCCTGTGTGGCCAACGCCATGGAAGTTTCCGTCCCTCTGAAGCTGTACTGCAACGGAGACGGCGAGTGGATGGTTCCTGTGGGCTCGTGCACTTGTGTTGCCGGATATGAGCCCTCTGCGGACAGCACGCAGTGCCAAGGTAAGAGTTTTAACGTAGAGTTTAACTCCTGCTGTCTGATAACCTTTAAAACGTCTCAAACTGAATATTTAATTGCTTTGATTTGAAGCAATAAAAAACAGCTTTTCATAGATGATTACCATTATTATTTGAATTTAACTCTTGACTTAAGAATTTATGAATTACATTTTGTTCTTTTGTTGTTACAAGCAAAAAACAAAAAGTTTGTTTTTTTTAATATAAATTTACACGAAAAGGGAATCTATGAATAAAACTTAAAAAACTTCTGTTTATTCAAATTGTACTTTTGTAAATGGTTTTTCATATTTTATTTATTTACTTGATCTTCTTAGTTGTTCGCGAAGAGCCTGCTTTAGAGAGATTAACAGACTGTTTGTCAGCCAGTTCACCATCTCGCGCTTCCAGTTCCCGATGGTGTGAATCCCTTTAGATCGGTCCTTTGTCCAACACACCTGAATCAGATGGTCGAAAACCTTTTCATGATTCAGTCAATTTCTCGAGAGTTCTTTTATTCATGTAATTACTTGATTCAAGTGAGTTCCCTCAAAACTAAAGGATCCACACCCATAAGAGCTGATGAAGTTCAAATTCTTTAAAATAATCTCGGGTTAGAATTTCTTTATATGACCGTCTTTATTTTAAATGCCTTTTGTTGGAACTTTGTAGAATTGGATTTTAATGTTTTGGATCTTCTTCCAAAATCGTCTCACATCAATTTGCTGGAATTGTAGCTCTGAAGGAACTGGTGAAACTGTGCCAGGTGTTGTTGTCCTCTTTGCTCAAAGGTATTTCTCTGACTCTGAACACAAACCTACCAATGCACTGAGATCAGAGATTAACATCCGCTGCTTGAAAGCACAGACTTTGTTGTCCTTAAGTCATTTTGCCACCAGTCTTCCAGTGGGAAGAAGTTTCTCATCCAGAGGAAACACCAGAACTTATAACGCCATCTATTTTGTAAAGTGCACCAGTCCCACCCTGCAAACATGACCCTGCCTCTCTTTTTCTTCAATGAGTTTTGCAAGCTATCCCCTTTTATTTCCAAATGTAACAATGGTCATTAAGGACTAACACAAACATCTGCGTTTCAACAGAAGGCAGGACATGTCTCCAGAAATTAAAGTCTTTGTCACCAAGTGCAATTGCAAATTGTAAAATGGCTTTCTAGTCCATTTTGGTTTGGGTCTCATTTCGTTTAGATTAGGATATTGTCTTACCAGCCTCAGCCAGCAACAAAATGGGTTTTTTTCTATTGTCCTTGGGTTGATACATGAATTTTTGACTTTAGGGCTTCTCATTTTCTGGAGTAGGCTCTTTCAGGCATCTGGAAATCATAGCTGAGGGCGAACCAAACCTGTAGCCTTACCCAGTTCTCTTCCTGGAGTCTTTTGGTTTAACTGTGATGTCATACAAGGAAATGGCGTGTTGTCGATTGTGCCATTTTGCGGACTAAGCCTAGCATTGTATTTAAAGATATATTTTTTTAGGTGGGGGGGACTTTCGTTCAACTAAAGCTCCTTTGTATGCTCAGTGCAAGTCACCTCAGCCTGTGCCCTCCTCTCTGCATTTATTGTGTGGCTCCTGAAAGGGGGTGGAGGAGAGTATGAATTAATGAGGTGTTGCAGAGAAGAGCCGCATACAAATATTGTGCAAGCGGGACAGGAGGGAGAGAAAGATAGTGGAATGGCACAAAACTGAGAGCCAATACATTTTCACGAGGCAAACGTAGATAATAGAATGGAAAGATGAATCCCAGAGAGGAGAGATAGTGTTTGGGGTGGGGGTGTGAATTGCCAAAGCTTGGACAGAAACAGCTGCTTAAAGGAGAAGAATGAAAATGGCAACTGGCGAGAAGGAAGTCAGAGACGGACATGCAAAGCCTTCTCTCACCTGGGTGTGAGAAATGGTGTCGAACACGCGCCGGAGAGCTCATCCGTTGCCATTTGGCGGCTCAAGGTTAAAAGCTTGCCGCCGAAGCCTGATAAAAAGCTCTCCAGGGCCTCGGCCAGTGCTTGTGACGAGGAAGTGCAATTTCCTCCACAGCCTACCCGTTAGTTAATCTACAGGCGGCCACACTCATTAACACCATTCAGACCCAACGTGAGCCAACACTGCCACGCTGACATTAATCATTCAGACGTTTCATTTCTTACCTCCGTCTGGCCGCTCAGAGCCAAGCGCTGCATGAGATAGAGGGAGGAGGAGGAGAGGAAAGACAATGGAGGGGAGATGTGGAATATCAAAAACAGGAAAATCACTGTGCCCTCCAAAGAGGTTAATGGATTAAAAAAAGACAGAGGGGGGTGACTCAGCATCCTCTCCAAGAAATGAAAGCAAAATAAACAAAAGGGAAATTATGGCACATTGTTTCCAAGAGACGTAAAAAAAAGTGAATACTGCTTACTCTGTACCTTTGTGGTTTTTCTTGTGTCTGATCCAACTTTTTGGGTGCAGAATGGAAATGGCTGGACGTTTCGAACCAACAATGCATCATTTCACAGGGAGACAGTAAACCACACAGAATTTCCATATCTTCCCATAGTGAACTGTGAGAACGTTTTCATTTCCGGCCAGGTGTTGGCAGGGATGGGACAAAGCTTGGACTGGTTGGGGAGCTGGCCTCCAGGGGCAATCTTATGCATATTGCTCTCTGTGCTTGGCAGGGACTGGTGGTGTTGTTGTAATGGGGGGCTCTGGCGGGATGTCACTGGCTGACCTTTTGGTCTCTGGGTGAGTGTGGGCGGCACAGAAGGAGTTGGGCTCTTGTGGGAATCCCTTCCTTTTGCTCTCCCTGGGGCTATCTCACCAGATAGGATGGCACTGTGCCCTTCCTACAGCAGTCCTTTTTATTTCCTGCCATGGTGAAGGAGCTAATGGCTCCCCAGAAGGTTCGGGGCTCTGGGGGGAGTTTATTCCTCAGTGCAGGGTGGTCTGCAGTGCTACTCTTGGGCAGGAAGTGTTAGTTTGCCTATACCATTCTCACCATTCTAACAACTTTTCACCTCCAAATTAACCCCCCCCCCCACACACACACACACACACACACACACACACACCCACCCCCCCACACACACATCCTTTCCAATAATGACTGAAGGTCATCCAAATAAAGGTTCCTACTTAGTCTACTTTGAGGCCAGATAAAGCTTGTTTTAATAAAGTCGATCACACAATTAAGAATCCATCATGTTATATTTTTTTTGTGGGACAAAAATGCTCTGGCTCATCTAGTCATATTCCCTATTCCCCATATGGCATGCCCACAATGCCAAGAAGGGACAGGAAGAAAAAGTCTGATGGTCCAAACAGCTGGCCCAAACAAAAAACAGAATAAATAAAAGTAGGGTGAAAATTGAATTTATATGTATGTGAGATTCTTTGCATTTCTACTGTATGTTTATCTCTTGAAAATATTTAACTGGTATGACCATAAAGTTCTCACAGTATGATCACCTTTATTAAAAGTGCTGACAGGAGTATTTACATTGATTTTTAAATGTTTTCATACACACGATTAAACTACACATATTTATTAGATACAACAAAAGACAGACCTTTTAGATTGCTGAAGAAGAAAAATATGTGAAACACTGATGATTGCAACACTATGATTTCCAGTGTACAGAGATGCAAAACTATTATTAACAGACATAGTATGTCGCTCTGACAAACTGTCAGACTATTTGCTACTTTGTTTTAATGAGGTAGATGCTAACTGTGATATAGGTCTCTTTTTTTAGTGTAATCCTGCAATCAGTGCTGGGAGAGACTCTGTGTTGTTAGCAGTGGTTTTAAACAGGTGTTTCTAGTTGCTTCAAGAGCAATGTTAAAATTTGTCTTCATGGAGTACAGGAACTCTCAAAAGCCTTTCCCATCAGTCTTGCTAACAGTTAGCATGTTTTTTTTTCTATCTTACAAACGTTTTGTTTAATTACCTCCACTTTATCACATCCAAACACTTTTCAAGCACACCACAGAAGTAATGCTGCACTGCCATGCAGCAGGGCTAACCGGGCTCTACTCGGGTACTTTAAGGAATTTATCCAGTGTTAATATTTACAAATGGAAGTCCATTCTGCATCCTTGTTACAACGTAAATGATCCTAGACTGGACTCTGGACCCATTCATTATTCTATTCCAGTATCCCTAGTTTGAGGCAAACCCCCCCCAAAACAAACAAAATAGTGCCGTTTGTTTTTTTGTTTTTAGATAACTAGCACCCTGAAGCAACGGGTTACACTAAGCTCTGTTCTGTTAGAAAAAACTATAACCTATCCGGAACTTCCTCTGGCATCATGTTGAACTTGTTACCCATAACCGATTCATATCTTTAATAAAGCCTGTTTTAGAAAAATATGCTATAAATTTAGATCTAAAACATAAAACATTTTTTTATTTAATCTGTTTAACAACAAATAATATACATTTTTTTCTATAAGAAATCTATTCCAAATGTAGACCATATCCTGCAATCTTCTTTTACTTAAAAATTGTCATTTGTTATACATAAAAAGTCATAATTACCTCAAAATGTATCTATCTTTTGTTCTATTTTTCAACCATAAGGTTGCCATTTTATGTGGATTGCATGCTGGGTTAGGTCTTACTTTACTGGTACCTACAGAGTAACCTAACATTACCAGAGTTGTTTTTGTGCATCTGGTATAAATTTAGACAATGTCCTCCTGTGGCGCTGCCTCAAAGTTTTCATGAGTTGATTACTAGGGAATCTAATGAAACAAATAAATGTGATCGGTTTGTGATTTGCTGTTTACTGTATTAGCCAGAGCTAACACCATTAGCTGATGCTAACATGAAATCAAAATCAAATCAGAAGATAATGAACCACTGTTTAAAGTGACACTAAAGCCTCTTCCAGTCGCTGCAACAAATCGTTCTAATATATCTGAGAAATATTTTGATCCCAGTGCTAACAGTAAACAGTATCAGAAACTGGAGCTCTTTGTAGCAAAGCTCTTGGTCTCAGTTAGCAACTCCTAGCAGTAGCAGCACAAACACCAGCTTCTTCAGCAAACGCTACCCTCTTTCTCTGTTTGGTCCTCGTCATCTTCATCAACTCTTGTTATTTCTACATTCTCTTTAGTTTCAAACTGAAAAGGTTTATTGTTATTCATTGTTGTTTTGGCTGGGCGAACCTAGCATACATCGCTTACCCAGAAAGCAGCATAACAACATGTGTGGCAATATTTTATTTAAATTTATTGAAACTAAACAGCTTACAGTATTTCAATTGTATTTCATTTACATTAAAAGTAAATACTTCTATACTAAAACCTGTTTCTACAAATAATCGGATCCCTTTTTAAAAGCGTTTTCTTTTATTTTCATTGGGTTAACTTTATATAAACTAATGTTTGATTAAATAGATGTATGTTTACAGGAATTTACCAGAGGAAGGTGAATTGACCTGGAACTAAAAATATTTGATTTCCCACGAGGTCATATGTCAGTCATAGTCATTCTAAAATGTAAAAGCAACCGACTTCTCCTACCTCTTGTGGAGTTTTATTGTGCAATACCACTTAAGGGATGTTAGTTGTGCTGGCTTTTCTAAACATGCCATTGTTTGGACTTCGGGTGGAGCTGGAACTCAAACTGAAAGCCCACTTAGCCTAACTACTTAATCACCCTCTGCTCTCCTCTCTCTCTCTTTCTCAGGCTGGGTTTTATGAGCCGTCATGCTGACAGGACAGATGTTTGCCAGAGACCCCACTTTTACACCACCGGTTAGGAATGTGGCAAGTAGTGAAACCCGCGGCTCCCGAAGCAGATATATCCAGACCTTTCGCTGCTAATCCCCTTTATCAGAATCCTTCTTTAGTCTGGGCTTACGCCGGTTTATCCTTAAGACTTGATATCAGCCAACTTTCAGCCTGACACTTAGGAATTTAAATTAATCTCTTGGACACATCTCCTCAGATTATCGTATTTTGTATACTCCTCTCATAACTCCGCTGAGCTAATTCGTGTCTGTTCTGATGTCCCTTCATTTGGATTGATTTATTGGCTTATTATGGAGCTCTTCTGCATGCATGTGGAGGCCTTGTTTGTATTCAGCGACGCGGTTTGGAGAGCCGTGAGGAGCACGGCCGACACTGATTGATGGGTTTGGGGTGGATCCCTTTTCTCAGAAGCGTTCTCCATCCTTGTTTGTCTGACAACAGCAATCTCCTGTCAGCAGTCGGTCTTCATCTTTATCCTCCTTTTCCTCCTCTTCAACACGGAACTTTGCTGTCATCGCGACTCCATGTTCCGGGAGATTAATGTCACCGAACACAGAGGACCAAAATGAAAAAGCACATGCAAATGCATAGATAAGTCCTTCTGCTTAAGTGCACGCTGATATTCACGCACGTGTGAACGTTTCTATCATAAATGTTGGGCTTTGCAGGTTCTGTTCTGCGGCAGACGTGACAGCTGCTGGTCTTTTAGATAAGCGGCTGAGCCTCGCCTTGTTATTTTGTTTCCACATTTCTGCACTTCTTATTGTCTTCTCTGTTTTCTCTCCTGTTTCATGCAGCCTGCATTCCTGGGACCTTCAAGTCCAAATTTGGTGAGGGAACATGCGCTCCCTGTCCGTCCAACAGTCGCACAGGTTCGCGTGGAGCCAACGTTTGTCCCTGCCTGAGCGGTTTCTATCGTGCTGACAGTGACCCACCGGACTCTCCCTGCACCAGTAAGTCAGAAACAGGAACTAAATCTACACTTCCTGAGCCGAGGCGTCTCTGTAACGTTTCAGGGCAAAAAAGGTCTCAGGTAGCACAAAATAATTGGGCCTGAACTTAAAAGGATGGTTCACAGTTTTCAAAGTGAGGTTCAGTTTAAAGGTTATCAGCAGTTAATTATCTCTAACCTGCAGTAGATAACTGTCTCTGTGTCTTTATTTAGTATAAATCCAGTGCAGTCGGTCGTGGTGCTAAAAAGCTAGTGTTTGCAGTGTGCAGGTGTTTACACAGAGGCTGTGAGACATGCTCTGAGATTGAATCCTCTAAATTGTCATCACCCTGAATAATGACCTAAAATATCAGTGAGCTGCAGGTTTATGCGATAGAAGCCTTGGTTTGTAATCCAGTAGAAAATGTAAGAAAAAAATCTTCTTTTATGCATGAATGTATCTATAAGATTTGCCTGGTAGTTTTTTTGAAGCTCAAAAAGTTCCTGCTGTTATTAAAAAAGTTTATAAACTATAAATGAGGCAACTATTTAGTTTTGATGGGAGGGTGGAAGTGATCTCTTCATTAATATATTTGCTGTCTACACAGCGTTACTTTTTACATCAGACGGTTATTTAGACTGGAAACTTTAAAGTGAAGGAAGATCTTTGATGGTGCAAAGCCTCTAATCTCCAGTGTGAATAATCTTTGGCCTGTCCAATTCAAAGGCGACAATATTTGAAGGGCCAAGCTCGTGTACCTGTAACCTGCAAGGTTTTTAAACTGGACTTTTTAATATTTAGTCCCCATCTCTCTTGGACTAGCCATTAGCTTTAGCATTGGGGTCCAATGAGTCTGGATTCATGCTAAATGATGGATTCATGCAGAATTAAACTAACTGTTTTTTACATTTAGCAGGAAGATCATTGTTTGTAACCATTTTGACAAAAAATAACCTTGAAAATGCTCAGCCATCCCTTTAAGCTCTTTTATGAAACCCTGCATTAAATGTAGCATACTGCAGCTTTGTTTTAGCTCCTTTTCATATCCCTGGTTTGTTAAAATGATCATTTTAGTTGCTTTTTTACTGTGGCTGCACAATGAGAGAAAACATGCAAGGTATTTTTTTTCGTGGTTTAATATTACTTTAGCAGAATGGACCTATTTCTGACCGATCACTGATCTTTAAAAAGGCTAACATGCTGATTCTGACCGGTAGAGGTTTTATTTTTATAATACTCTAAAACACAAGTTGTTTTTAGATCTCAAGACACCTTCGGTCTTATCTTAAAAACATTTATCAGTGCCTGTGAAACAAACATCAGCCGATGACGGCCCCTGATCGCCGATTTATTTGTCCATTTAGCAGCCATGCCACTTCCTTGCATTTACTATCTGGTAATACATGTTGAATGATCTGTTGTTAAATAACTTTTTTTCGTTATCATTGGATCATTTCTTTTATGTAAACTGAGCAAGAAAAAGCAATATCAGCCTAAGGAATCAGTTGCAAAAAAAACGCAGGGGCACATATCATGGATGGGTTAGTCTTATGTTGAAACAAAAAAAGCCTAAAAAAGCCTGAGTTGATCAGTTTCACATCTAATCTATCAGCCGGTTCACCCCTATTGCTGAATATCTGTTACAGTTACAATCCATCAATAATCTCAGCCTCTGAAATTATCATAAAAGGGTCGCCATCAATTATCTCTGCAACTGCCTAAATATATCATTGGCATCCAGTATGTGAACATAATACTGCATCCAGCCAGTACTTTTAGTGGGAGACTGTTTTAATATATTGCACAGTTCTAGTTTTGATTAATGAAGAATGAATCTGACCAAAAAAAAAAAATACACTTAGGTAAGTGAAGAAATTGTTGGCATTTTGGGGCATTAGGGCTGCATAAGTAGGGCTACACATTCTGTGATGTGATTTAGTTTCTGGACCTATTTAAAAAGGATAATAGTAGCTAGTAGGGGGGGTGTAATGGTGGGCATAAATCACAGTTTGGTTCCTTGCCCGGTTTTGAGGTCGCTCCTTGGCGTGGGTTTAGTTGAGCAGCAAAAAGAAGCCAAGGCCGAATGCTTCAGTTATTTTTACATTCTTTTTTAACAGAAGATAATCCTCCAAAAATAAAAAAAGAAACAGAGAAAGGAAAAGAGGAGGAAATAGGAGGCTGTGAGATGGGATGGTGTGTAGAACGAGCTCTGCTAAGCCCCAAACTAAACCTTATCACCTTCAAAATAAGTGGAAAAATTATATTTCAACAATTTTGGCCTCAACCATTAAATTAAAAAGCAATACAGAACGGGATTACTATGATATTAAACACCTAATCCCCCTGATAGGACACTGTTTGAGCAGCACCTGGCTCTTAGTTGAAGGGATCCGCAATCAGTTGAACACATTAGCCTGAATAGGTTGTAATTTTCCTATTGACTTAAAAAAACAACGTTAATCACATGTAAAAACTAAATTGCTTAAAGAATGATGTATCCTTTGTTATATTTTCCCCCCATGTCGGCTGGTCGCCATGTCTTCACCATGCTGTGTTGATGATGCAGTTGAGTCTTACTGAACTGGAACCTACAGAGTAAAAACACTGGAAAACTGATATCAATGGTAATGTTTAGGGTAGTTCAAAGGCAGCGGTTATTACATTAGCTATAAAAAAAGAACAGTAACTGTAAATGAAGCTAAGAGAAGTGCTTCTGTTTAGTCGTATTTTGTTTCTCCTAGTTCAGGATTTCGTTTGGCTTTGACGTAATAATTCTGTCTCTAAATGTCAGGATTTGAATGTGAAAGGATTTGTTTGGCGGTAAGCAGTCTGCTCTGCAGCTGACAACAGCGCCTGCTTGTAGCACAGAGAAGTCCCTCCCCGGCGGTGCTGATTTAGAGCGACATGAGCTGCTAAAGTCGAGCCCCAGGGGCCTTTCGCCACGTTAAATGACACACACGGCCCCGCGACTGTCATCCCCAGATCCTCGTCACAGGAACACTGTGGACTGTGACACTGACCAGCGCTCGCTGACAGCCGGGCAGGGACACAGCCACCCCTCCTCCTTTCGACTAAACATGCAAACACACAGGCTTGACAGTTCTGCCTCTGTGGTCTATCAGAGCTGGTGCCAGGCCGCCTGCGTTTTGTATTTGAAGCTGCGCCTCGCAAAAGAGAGGCTCGGCCAGTCAATAGACGGGCAGCTTGGACTCAGCGTGTGTTTTAGATGGGTGTCCAATTAGAGGAGCCTCCACTCTGAACTCCGTCTGCCTAATTAGAAAGGATCGGGCGAGAGAGAAAGCCCGCTCGGAGCGTGGCAGCTGAGGAGGTGGGCTCCACGGACTGCCAGTTTTGGCCGCTAAGAGACGATAGCCTGATAGCTTTTTTTCTCCTCTGTCTGCTGTGAGACAGGTTAGACTTTCTGCTGCTGGAATCTGAGAGGAAGAGCACCTTAATAGGATGGAAAAAGGCTGTTTGCTGAAGTGATCTTTGTTGCTTTCCCCTGTGCTTATCACACTTTGTCGTGATTTCAAGCACTCTCACTGAAAATGCTGCACTGCTTATAGAAACATGATGGCCTCGGGTCACACTGACTCACAAACATGATTTTCTGTCATGAGCAGATTAGCTATCTTTAAATGACAGTAGGGTCAGCGGTGCTATGCTTGAGCATGACAAGCTGTGTTCGACACGTCAGAAGCTCAACGTTGCTTTATTTTCAGACTCCTTTTCTCATAGTAAGAGTAGGTTTAAAGGGTTAGTTCTGCATGTTTTAAATGAGGCTCTGCAGAGAGGTTATAAGGGCTTTTCATCAAGGCAGCTCGATTATGGGAGGGAAAAAACTATTTGCACTATTACCCAGGCTAACGGTGGAAGGCATTTTTCACTTCTCTTATCGAGCTTGAAAACAATTCAGTGTTTAACAATGAAACGTTTGTTCAGTTTAAGTATTTATAAGAAGCATTCGATGTTATTGTTAATGTTCTCATACAACCTAAATAACGATACTATATAATGAAAAATAGTTTCACTGCAATTATTACAAATGAAATGATTTAACTTTAAAAGCGAAACTTCCTGAATTCCTTTGAAATTCAACTGTTAGCTTTGTACTTAATATTCTTACCCAACTTTAGCTAAAACACTTCCTGCTTCCTGTCTTACATGTAAAAGACCATCCTGCTGAAAACTATGAGGTTTGCTGTTAACGTGCGTCAGTAACCAAGAAGCGCTAAGTTCTTTAAGTCAAAGTTAAAAACTCATTTGATTAGAGCTGCCTTTGACTGTTGAAGTTAGAATGTTAACTGAGGTATCAGTATTTTAAGGTGGTGGTCCAACTGTTTGATTTGTTTTACTGATGCCTTTCTTTTTATTTGCTTTTATTTTTATTCTATTTTATTGTCTAATTCATGTGAAGCTCTTTGAATTGTCTTTGTCATGAGTTGTGCTATACGAATAAACTTGCCTTGCCTTGCCTTGGAGCTACAATGCTTTCTACTCTGATGACGTGTTCTGCGCACACACCGCCTCCAAGCCTCCGTTTTTGGTTTAAATATTCATACAGAACATGTGCCTTTTAGGAGTGCTTAAAATAGTAGAGCGCTGTGATGCTTTTCAGACAGGCGTTGTAGAAGTCTGAAATGGTCTCAGCTCAGCTAGTTCTGATGTTTACCTAAAAACACTTCTGCCCTTTGAATAGAAACTCACTTTACAAATTCTGTCCCTTTAAGACACATTGATTCATTTGTGTTTTTTTGCAGAAAATAATGCTTTAACTTTCTTATAGTTTATGTTTCTGCTCACTGCTACCTATTGATTCCTTTTTATAAAGCTGTTCAAGCTTTTCTTTAACTCACGGGGAGGATAGTGTCAGCGCTACACAGGCAGGATGACTAAACCCGCACTTGTGTGTTTTAGCACAGTCTGCCCACCTTCCTCTGCGCCTACGTGTGTGTTTATGTCTGTGTGTTATGTGCAGCCATCCCCTCGGCCCCTCGCAACGTCATATCCAAGGTGAACGAGACCTCTCTGTCCTTGGAGTGGGATGAACCAGAGGACACAGGCGGGCGGGGGGACCTGGTCTACAACGTGGTGTGCAAGAAGTGTCTGCGTGACCGGAGCCCGTGCACGCGCTGCGACGACAACGTGGACATCGCTCCCCGCCGGCTGGGGATGAGGCAGAGGGAGGTGGTGGTGAGGAACCTGCAGGCTCACACCCGCTACAGCTTCGAGGTCCAGGCTGTCAATGGGGTGTCCGGGAAAAACCCTTCCTCACCTAACTACTCCACCGTCAACATCACCACCAACCAGGCCGGTTAGTAGATCCATCACCGACTTAGGAAGTGTCTGCAAGTTAATTCATGGGGGGGGGGGACTCCAATCAATACCACTTAACGTCACGATGGTACAGGCCGCTTAAAGGATCCTAGTTTCAGTCAATGTCAATGAGCTTCTTAATGAGACTTTGGTATCAACGAAGGTTTTAACACGAAGAGTAAACAGTGTGGAAGAAGCTCATTGAGAGCGACAGCTGGACAAATGCTCGGCTGCAGCTCTGCTTTTCACAGACGGCTTCAGGAAGAGGCAGATAAATTCTGCTTTATATCCCCACTGTCAGCACTCAGCAGACTAAGCAGCTCCTTATCATACATCTTGACAAATGTCACCTTCCAACATCGCCACTTAAATATATGCAACATCATCATCAACCCAACTGTTCAGGGCCCTCTCCCAGACTGCAGTTACTTTCCCCGTTAACCTGCTCTCAATCACCCCACTGCAGAACATGAACCGAGCACAGCGACTATCCACTGAGTCCGGCCTCACAAATCAATAAACTGCACAACGCTGAAGGTGAATCATCTACTTCTTCTGCTAAACTGTTCAGGTGGGAGTCGGTGGAAGCTGGAATACCTTAACGTGTCTCCTTTAGCTTTACTTCCACGTGCTTTCTGGTCATGATTTCTACTCTGAAGGTAAACTTCACCTTATTTAGATGTGACTCAAAGTCAAACCTACGCACAATGTCTGATTCAGACCTACATCTCCTATACAGAGCCCTGCGAATGTTTAAATATCTGTCTTTGCTGTTAGGGAGCAGCTGGAAGTGATGTATGAATGTGAAGTGGAATGATGTTGTTTTTTTTTTACAGAACCAAAATCTGAAAGGTGTGTTTTTTCTTCAGCCTCCCTCAGGCGGTGCTTTGTCAAACCGCCGCATCCTGCAGTTCCAGCTGCAGGTCTTTTGCAGCATAACTCCTTTACATCTAGAGGAGACTTTTCTGTTGCCCATTTTTCTGAAGAACAGCTGCAGCTCTATCAGTTTGGATGGAGGGCACTGGTTGTATTTACGTGCTGGATTGGGTCAGTAGGCTTTAATCTGAACCAAACTTTTCTTTTCTCGTTGGGCCTTTAGGTTTACATGAAAGCTTCCCTTCTTCCCTCCACTTATCCCTCCCACCATACTTTTCAAAGTCAAAGAAAACTAACTAATAAATCAAATATTGGCTTAAATATAAACTATAATCTTTCTTTATGAAAACTTCCCACCTTTAAAGTTTAATCATTTCATTTTTAAGTCTCAGTTCTTCCACTTAACTCCATTCATCCATCCATTTTCTACCCACATCATGCCTCTGCCACCTCTTTGTGTAAACACAAATTAAAGCTTCAGTGCAGTATTAGTTTTCCTTTACAGATCCATTTTTTTCATTTGGGCTGGAAAGTATAATAAATTATTTGAACTTCAAAATTTTACCAAATTGGCAAACGTATAACAAATGGTCATACAAGCAGTTTTGTTTAAAACACATGAACTACTCTCCACGTGCATTTTGAACCCTTTATTTCTAATAATAAGATGAGGCGCCCAATATCACAAGCATGAGTTCGTGCTCTTATGTGCTGTCTTGCGTTATAAGCGGCTGTATTATTATATTTCTGTGCGCCCGTGTCCATTTCTGTCAACCTGAGAAAATAACTGCCTGTTGGTTGACGACTTTTTATGAAATCGTTTTCTTCTGAGTTGGGGCTACTAATGTTATCAAAGCACCTTCAGTTAGTAGCCCCCCGCTGTGGTATCATGTTATAAGGATGTAGAAAAATGGCCTCTCTATGTGAGTCAAGCATCACAATATCTCATTGATGTTTGTATTCGACTCGAAAAATACTGGTAGGTTATATTTGATAAGATATTGGTAGTGATTCAAAATATGGCCAAACAGATTTTAAATGTAAAAAGATATTTGAAGGCAAACACCCATTTCACTGTCTTATTTTCATATAACTTCCAGCCACTAGTTGGCAGCGCGCCATCAAAGAGCGTATTAATAAACAGCTCTATAAAAACACAGCAGAGCATCAATAGGATCAGGTCAGGTGTTCTAGAGCTTTATTGTTATAAAAATGGCAATATATCTTGTTGTTAAGGTATCCGAATAGGTTGTATTATGATACGTATCGTATCGCTAACTTCTTGCCAATCCACAATCCAACTATGATGATACCAATAAAACCTGCTGCATACCACAGCCTTCATAGCCCACAATCACAAATATTGCTGTTTAAAACTGGATGCTTCAGGACTCCAGTTACATAAAGAAGTATGATTTAAATCTTAAACATCCTGTAGTAACACCATCTAATCATATTCTTCAAAATGAAAGAAAAGGAAATATAGTAAA
>JAUZNJ010032184.1:0-13811 GCA_034780135.1 Jordanella pulchra | reverse complement strand
AGAGGGCTCCAGCCCGGGAGACCCACGACGCACTCTGCTGGAAGAAAGGTGGAGCGGCAGGCTCCGGATCCCAACAAAAAATCTTTCCTGAAATAAGATTAAGGTTGTTCGAGGAGCCGAGATGAACTCTTAACAAAAAAAAAACACAACAACAACAAAAAAAAACAAAAAGCAAGCAAATATCAGCTTATTTTTAGAAACCCAATAAATCTTTTTGTATTCACAAGTGAGACGCTGAATGAAATGTCAAAGTTCTAGCTAGTGAGGTTGGATCAAGCTTAAATAAATGACTTTTTTGATCAATATTCAATTTCTTTGTCTGTTTGTAATTTAGGAGTGTGGTTATGGTTAAGACTGAAGGACTTAAAGTTATTAAAGCAGTGTAGAGGTCAAATCTGAATTTGGAAATAACTCCTCCAAGCAGCCAGAAGAACCCTGACACTAAACGTTGAAAAGTGCATTACAGTTCGAGCCTCACCATCATCTTTTTACGTGTATGGCCTCTGAAGCTCCACCTTCCATTTCCCACGTAGAGGTATTAATTAAAAAAAAAAGAGATCAGGTGCCAGAAACTAAAAGTTGAAAGTGTAAAATCTTTATTTAACTCAGCTGTAAAAGTAAAACAGGGGCTTATTTCTCCTCATATCCTGTTTCCATAAAAAGCAAACACCCAAGCTGAAACTTTAGACTATTCTGAGAGGTGCTTTGGTAAATCTACTATCACATTTAATGATCTGTGAGTTTCAAGCGTCTCCATCAATTACGTTGCTCTGGATTAAATCCCCAGTCACACAAATTATTCACTCTTCAGCCTTATGAACCATTAAATTAAAGCAGACTTAAAGCAGTGATATTTTAAGACGACTCCAGCGCTGTCTGTGCACAGTGCTGATGGATGGAGTAGAGAAATGACAGAATGGAAGAAATGAAGGGGGGTGGGGTGTAAGGATAGGCCTACTCTTCACATAGAGGTGTCATCAAACTCAAAAATGTCAAGAGCTATGAAATGGACACTGACTAATTGACAGGTCGCATGAGCAGCACTATGGATGGAAAAATGGATGGATGGATTTACAGAAACAATTCACAGATGTTCAGATCTTATTTTAACCTCCAACCTTCGTTGTATTTTAGCAGGATATTGCATGACTGATCAATAGAAAGTAGTGCACAGTTTTAATATAGAAGATGAATTCAGTATATGGATTTTTACAGTTATAATTTTGATTTCTCGCAGTTCATCTTTAAAACAGGAACAGCTAGAGCGTAAAAGTGGAAGATGTTTTGGTTTCTTGTGGCATCTACTGAGATTTTGATTTGTAACTTTGATTTGCTAAAATCAAACTTTGGTAGGAGGAATTTCTACCTATACAATCCAATGCAACAAATTCCTTTAGAAGTCAATCAAAAAACTTGTTGAACTAATAAAAAGTGTCTGCCTCCATGTAAATATATCTCGTTCTGAATTCAGCTTCTATGGGAAGTCATATAAGCTTTGTTGGACAACATTATTGAACAAATTGCATCATAACGATGAAGGAAAGCAGCATGAATACAACCGGGATATTAAAGCAGCATCTGGTTAAAAAACAGTACAAGTTTGAACACCTCATAGGGTGCTGCTCAATACCTCGTAGAAAAAGTGTGACACAACTGGCAACCCTCCAATACATGGCCTTCCATATGAGCTTACAGGCTGGGCAAGTGCAGCATTAATCAGAGCAGCAGCCAAGAGGCCTGGATGAGCTGCAGAAATCCTCTGTCAACAGGATATTTATTAGTCATGGCTGCAGAAATCTATTCTTATGGATGACTGGAAAAAAGAAAGCCATTGCTGAAAGTTTCCCCCAGTTTTCTACACTTTGGTCAAAGCCTAAAATCCAACTAACATACAATAAAGTTAGTGAGGTGATAAAATCTTAGAAAAAATAATGGGTATGAAAAGTTTCTAGAAGCACTGTATGGAAAGAGAGGTGAATGATAAATATGGAAGGACCTTATACCTTTTCTTATCTGAGACATTAGAAAATACAGAATAAGAACACACTGGGACATGAATCTTTTATTTTACCTGTGTTTTTTAAATGATCCATTCTTGTTTCATCATTGCTAATAGATATTTACAAAGAAACAAAATTTTGAAACCTGATCCATCCCGGCATGTCTTATCCCAGCTATTATAGAGTGTCCTGCACCCCCGTTTCAGGTCAATTGTCCATCGATTGCTCCTTTCATATGAATTTCACATTAATGCTGCATTATCAGAACCCTATGTATCAGCTGCTGGAAAGGGGATATGATAATTACCACATTGAGGCTAATCTCACCTCCATGTTCAACTGGATGTATGTAACCTGAGAAGCACTCAGTGTCGGTCTTGTGACCTTGGTGACTTCTGATACCAGAAGGGGGTGAGCATGAAAAATAGTCCTGAGAGTTGATACTGTCCTGGACCAGATATATGTGATCTAACAAACTCTCAGACTAACATGTAAACCACGCCATCTTTTGGCTAGATGGTTAAGAAATGAGAAATGTAGTACTTATTGGCGTTTACATTTCAAATGAAGATCACGTCTTCCTCACCTTGAGGATTTTTAAATAAAGTGAAAAGTTTTATAATACTTTGAAAGATGGAACTGAAAGATTAATTGGAGATTTAGCTATACATTACATAATGATCACCCGCAAACACATATGACTAACTGCTAGGGCTGTTATTAGATTTTACAGTATTTTAAGGCCAAGCTATTTTTCATCAATGTAAAGTCTATAGTGTAACACACAAGGTATAAGTTATTGTATTTCAAGCTATTATTGTGAGCTTTAAATAAAAGAGGGGAGTTTAATGAGGGTTGCTTGCTGTGTGGCTCCGAGACTCATTTTAAAATCAGACAGGAAGTACAGTACATTTAAGATTTTTGTCACTGTTGCCAGGAGTACGGAGTAGAGGGCCTTGTACTGGAGGGCATCTAATCTCTCTACAGGCGAAGCAGGAGTGTTGTCCGCATTGCTGGAATTAAATCAGACTTGCTGGTGAATGGCTTCTGTCACGGTCCTGTTCATAACCTTTATGGACAGGATGTTCTAGGTGTCAGGTTCTAGGTATGGATAGGATTTCTAGTAGGGGGTCTGGTTTGGGGACCAGTGGAACTTGCTCCTGCTTTTTGCAGATGATCTGGTCCTTCTGGCTTCCTCATACCAAGACCTACAGCAGCACTGGGGCAATTCACAGCGAGGTGTGAAGCTGCCGTGATGAGAACCATTCCTTCCAGGTCCAAGGCCATGGTTCTGGTTCTCAACCGGAAAAAGGTGGTTTGTCTCCTTCAGGTTGGAGGAGAGTTCCTGCCTCAAGTGGAGGAGTTCATATATATTGGGGTCCTGTTCACGAGTGAGGGGATAATGGAGCGAGAGATCAATAGACGGATCGGGGCTGCTGCCATAATGCAGACACTGTGTCGGTCTGTCGTGGTGAAGAGAGAGCTGAGAGAAAACGCAAAGCTCTCAATTTACCGGTCAGTCTACGTTCCTGCTATGTTCATGAAATCTGGATTGTGACCGAAAGAAGATCCTGGACACAAGCAGCTGAAATGAGCTTTCTCCACAGGATGCCTGGGCTCTACCTTAGAGATAGGGTGAGAAGCTTGGTCATTCGGGAGAGGCTCGGAGTAGAGCCACTTCTCATTCACATTGAGAGGAGTCAGCTAAGGTGGCTCAGACATTTTATTTGGATACCCTCTGGACACCTCCCCCGGGAGGTGTTACAGGCACGTCCGACAGGGAGGAGGCTCAGGGGATGACTCAGGACACGCTGGAGGGATGATGTCTTGTGGCTGGCCTAGGAGCAGCAGAGCTGGAGGAGGTGTCTGCGGTAAGGGAAGTCTGGGAGTCTCTGCTGAGACTGCTGCCCCCTTGACCCTGTCCTAGATGAAAAGTGAGACAACGAGTATGAGTAGGAGAAACACAGATTTATGTGGCTTTGATTCAGGTTAAATAAAATACAATACTTGAAATCATTTTATAGAGGTCATCTTTAGTTTTACTGATGTTGATATTTTGCTATCCTTGTTCAAACTATTATCAGATTGCATGCAAGGACATCTTGTGACAGCCAATTGCAACTTTCCTTGCTGAACAGTTAGCAACAGTGGAGCTTGAAGAAAACTCAAAAAGATTTGAGTGATTCATAAGTGTTTGAAATCTGCTTGCTAAGTATTAGCATTTAACAAACCTAAAGTTAGCAAATGTTTGAGCTTTTTCTCTTCAGTAATATGAGGTGCAGTTTGAGCCGACGCTAAAACACAGTTTTTATTCAAACCTTTATTATATCTGTGAGTGAAAGACAACAAACAATGGTAGCACAGATAGGGAGCATTGTGAATATTTCTTCAGCCTGAGATGTTTGATGATGCAATATTTTTCAACTATGCCAGTCTTTCTACCTATGCTTTTCATAAATTTGAAGCAAATAAAATGTGTGACTGATTTCACTGGAGTGCTGTCTTTGGTTATACTGTTAGTTTTTTAGTTTTTAGTCATAGTTATTTCTTATATTGTTTAAAACGCAACTGATATCATGCTTATTTCCAAATGCAATGAATCTTTTTTTCTATGTTTTTTACCTCTAGATTTAACAAAGCCTAAATTGCAGGTATTTTCTGCTGATTTTAAAGTTGAAAGCCTCTGAACAGGAGAATAGGGCTTTAAACCAAAGAGGAACTCATGTACCCATGTGTCCAACGTGTGCACGTGTATTTCAACAGGGCTGATGAGTCCTTTCCTCTTGGCATCTAGCTGTCATCTGAGGTTGGGAGCATGCAGAAAGCCAGAGGGGGGCGTTGAAATCAGTTATTCTGTTGGAATAGATTTTTATTGCCTCTGTCATGCTGACCTTGCACCTCGGTTCTCATTATCATGTTCTCCCACAACATTTTAGACTGTTTTATCTCCAAATTTAGTACCATCTTTTTACTCAAATCCTTGCCAGATACATCAGCATACTGTAACTCTTAACAAAAATATGATTTAAAAACCTTGAGAGATTTTACACAATAGTAAAGGTTATAATTTCAAATTTAAAGACTATATAAAAGATTTGTTGAGTTTCCAAAATATAAATCTTTACCTCTGAATACAATGCCATTGTCCACCCAAAGGTATTCTACTCCAATATGAATTGTAGGTTGAAACCATGTGAGATGGTGCTAAGGCATTGCCAGATCCTAGTAGAGACTAGGAGATCTGTGGTAGAGCTGAGAAATGGCCTCTTCTTACAGTTACATTTTTGTGATTCAAGCAAGGATAAAAAATAAACAAAGAAGAAGCAAAACATGGGAGAACATTGGTCAAACGTTTGAGCATCAGTACTGACACAAAGAAGCCTTCAGTCTGAATGCCTTTTCTATGACAGGCAGGCACTATAGGAATTACAACAGAGGCCCGACACCTGTGATGGGTGTGGAGTGGCAGTAATAAGATATAACAGACCTCCAATACAGCGTGGGACCTCCCACTCACACCTTTCAGTTACACTCTTGATATTGATACTATAGTATATTGATACTAATTTGGTAATAAGGTACTGAGGCATTTACTAACTTTACTTACTGTTATAGATATTCCCTTACTAGCAAAGTAGACAAAGTCTTTATTAGACGTTAAAAATGAAACCCTACAAACCTTTTTGATCAAATTACTGAATATTGGGATGGATATATTTAATTGCTGTAGTTTTTCCCATTTTACACATTTGTTTCTGAAATCAGGAACATCATGTTTTATGAACTGAGTCCACAAACATTCAGAACCATAGTTTTTCCTCATGGTTTTGATTTAATTAAACCAGTTAATATAGCCATAAGTTGTGTAGTCCGGGCAGGAATTTTATGTGATTTCAGCCCCTCTGTATTCACAGCCTCTCTGAAATCTTCCACTGCTACAATCTTAGACTGACACTTGGACCAACCTTAGCGCTCCTTACGTCTGTAAATGATTAAGTTTATTTGTATTTTCTTCCCTCCACTTTAAGGTCCTCCAAACATTAGAGCAGCTGATTAAAAGCATCTGTCTAGGGTGGGCAACTACTTTGTTCATGGCTGCAGTAATTTGATTTGCCCCTTTGTGCTCACTCACTTATTTACCCACTCTGCTAGCCACCATTAAATAATATTCCTCTCTTAATCAGATATCTGACAAAAAAAACACCCACCCAAATTAGGTCAGTGGCAAAGTGTCTTTTATTGGATTAAAACAGTAGTTAACTGTCTGACCAAATCATGCACACACACTCAAACAAGAGAGAAGCATGAGGTTTATCTGGATGAGTCAGTATTATGTGTCATAGGGCAAAAGAGGAGGATAAAGGCTGAGTGCTGTTCATTTAACAATGCAGGAAGTCATCAGCAACATAGGGACAAATTACCTGGAGATATGGGAATAGATAAAAAGTGTTATTATGTGTACCATGGTAGAAAGCAGTTATGTTTCATCTATTGCAGCTACTTTCTGGTCCCAGACTGTAAACCTAGAACTTTCTCTACAAGTCGTTTCAATGTTCAGCAGAAGTGGGAGACTTTTTTATTAAGATCTCACTTTCTGCATTACAGCAACAAAATTAGAGAGATCTAGATTTAAAATCAATTTATGACAACTAAATAAGTCTGAATTGTTTTCTTTTTTGAGTCTGTTAGTTTTACCAAAAACAACTTCTTCTTTGTTTAGCTCCAGAATAAGTGAGGTTCTTTTAAAACAGATATTTTTTACGTTACTCCAATGGTGAGTCAGAGCTGTGAGAGCTGTGATTTTCTGTACAGTATGTAAATATCTGGTTTTAACTCTGGACTTATTTTAATTAAATAATTCAAGTTACTGAATAACAGACATTTGCCAACTAAGTCAGAGTCTGATCATTTTATTGTCCTAGCCACAAATACGCAGGGAGACACGGTGTTACATGATCAATATTAGAGTTTTTGGAACCATTTATCAGCGAGTCTCAGCAGAGGTAAACAAGCTCGCATTTTTCTTTCTCTCAAGTCTTGAGTTAAAGTTAAACTCTGAAAATAAATTCTTAAACTAATCATTTCACCAATAATGAGATTTTTGAATAATTGTCTTTGTTTGTCAAAACAACCAGTAAAAAAAATATCGGCGCTAATATTGCTTTAAACAGTTAATAAAAACTAAACCAAAAAGGAAAATTCTATTATTATTAGCCAGCTTGTATGAGCTGACTCTGACTGTGTCTATGATTCTTTGGTGTTTTAGTTGTTGTTTTTTTTTCTTGTTGTTTTTGTTTGTTTTCTAATAGTTGATGTTTTTGTAGTTGTCAATTTATTTGCTTTGCCAGTTCTTGGTTTTTGCAGAATTGCTTCTGTGAGATCTCGGTTGAAATGATTCCCAGGGCTTTTGTTGCTTTATTCAGCTCCTCTGTTAATTACTCACTCTCTTTCAGCTCCTCTGCTTTTCTCTTGCCTCAGCTGTCCACCATTGTAACTGATGGTCCACACCTGTACTCGAACCATTTCACCACATTTCCCTCAGAAAGAAAGAAAGAGAGAGAGAATTTTTAGTATGGTAATGTCATCCTAGATAACAGAGAGCGCATTTTTTGTGGGTAACCCACTTGCTTTGTTTTATTAAAAAAACAAAAACAAACCATCAAAATTACTTCAGGTGAGACAACATAATGGCATTGGTGCTAGATCTCTAGGTTCATCACAAAACACAATTATCACCCTTTTATGGCAGCTCTGGCATCCTGTAGTTATGTCACTGCAGCCTCTGGCAGCGTTTTGTCTCCTGTGTTACATCTGAGAATCAATCTGAGGAACTTGCCTCTGTCTGGATTTATAATCCTACCAAAAGTGCCTGAATGTTGAGTTATGCTGCATCTTCACCTGCCCATATTTAGGAAATGTTGTGACTCACCTTCTTTCTCTCTTAGATTAGTTAGAGAAACGTATCTGTTTAAATAGGTGTTTGATCTACAGAAACAACTAGACAGTTGCTCTTTGCTTGTTTTTGCAAACAGAGGCTGAAGAGCAAGATTAAATATTAGCATATTTCTGTGCTTTTCAGTTCTAAAGCACTTTTTAAGTGAAGTTCTAGGTCATTTGGTTTGATAATGTCTGTAAAATCCAGAGTATTTCAAAAATCAAGTCAAGTCCAAAGTCAATAAACCTGTGACTCAGTTTTAAGTCATGGATCTCAGCTTCACTCCTCTGCTTTGACTTAATGATGCTCCAGCACTAAACCGATCTTTTAAAAGTACGTCAAACTTGCATAATTTAATCCTGTGTTGCTTAATATAAAGACTGTATGGCTTCACACATGCCTTCAATTAAGTTGCAAAAAAAAAAAAACTTCTGCTCTGTTGTTGTATGACCAGTTAATGACCAGTGTTGGGAGTAACTGTCTTCTATATTTAACTGCGCTGTTGCTTCGTTGAAAAAGTAATAAAACTACTTACTTTTCACATATTGGTAACATTATATTAATTACAATTTAACGCAGACTAACTAAGCGCCTTAAGTGCAATCGCTCGGCTGTGAGGAGAGGTTTCTATTGCAGGGAAGACGGAGACTGACTGAGGAGCTGCAATGTGGGCAGGAGTTCAACGCGCCTTGAACACAGACAGAGGAGAGATGATGGAGCATAGCCACTGATTCAGGAAAGTCAAAGGCTAAATCCTCCTGTGATTTGCTCATTATATGCAGGACATCATCTCAACATGGCTGACAGCTGACTAGCTTCATTACCACATGTTTTTATTTTATCAGTGTTGAATTCACCTACATGATTCAGGTGTTTTTATTTCACTCAGAAATACTGGATTTATACAGTCCTGCTTTATTGTGACCCCTGTTTGATTTTATTCTAAAGGGTATTTTTATATTTGTATAAATGCTTCAATGACAGTATTATTGTTTTTCACCTTCATACCTAATTTTTAGCAAAATAAAAGCCGTCAACTTGTAAAAAATGTAAAGTACTAAAACGTATAACTGTTCTTGTATTACACAAATGATCACATCTACATAAGTTTGTTACAACTAACTTGTTTCAAGGTATGCAGTCCCTTAAATTAGATATTTAATTCATTAATTAATTCAAAAATAGACATCCAGTTGTATTAAAGTTCTGATCACAGAAACGTTAAATTCTTTTAAATCATAAAAAGTAACTCATACTTACTTTGATCTGTAATTAGTTACTTTGATTTTGCAGGATCTGATTTACTTACTCAGAGGGTAACTACTAACTATAACTTTTACTAACATTTCCAACTCTGTTGATAACTCAGCTCCTAAAATCCACTTTAAGGTATTCAGGTGCAAATGAACCTTCAGAAAAGGTTGTTCAATTGTTTGTTTTATTGTCTGTGGCTGCAGATGTGGCATTAAAAAAGTGATCCTTGATCCTAGACTGAACCATTGCAGCCTGAGCCGATGGAAACAGCTGCAACCTTCAGTCCAGGTTCACTGGAGGTTTTCTTTGTTTTTGTTCAGCAGAATTATGCTGCCTTTTCAGGAATCTTTAGTATTTGTTTACCCCAAAGCCATGAAAGTGAATAATTACACCCCTCCAATATGTTTTTTATTGATTTTTTTCAAAAATGTGGAACAAACATCTTAACTCAACTCTATCAAAGTCTAACCGTTGACTTATTCTAGGCAGTAAAGGTGAAATCTGTTTGTTGTTTTACAACAAAGTAAAAATGATCAAGCAGAATTAAGCACCATAAAAGATCCATTATATATATAGAAAAAACTTTTAAATAATTGTTTCATTTTATTTTATGTGCTTCAGTCTACAGTTAGGGACAAATCGTCATCATCATCCGGAGGGGATTCCTCTTCTGTGCCATAGAAGCTGTTCTTTAAATTACCTGCAGATGAGTAACACATTAAGAAGTCTAACATGTTTCCTGCTTGTCTCCAAGCTGTAGATCGAGACTGAAGTGTTTCTTAAGCACCTGTTTAAAACAGCTGAGTTTCTCTAACACACGTGGAGCATCTGGGTTCATTTCCATAACATGTAGGTGGAGGCGGCTCTTAGCAACGGGCTCACTTTGGTCATTAAGTCTTCATGAATATGTAGTTTCTGGAGAACTGTGTTGCTGTAACCAAATGCTTATTTGTTCAAATTCATGGACACTTTGTTCACGTAGGCAAAAATAATATCTTTAACTTACAAAATGTGAGAAAGTATGAATACTTTTTCACATTTTGGCTCATTAAGACTGACTCCTGTGTGTTTAACAGGATTTCATGTGACATTTGAACACAAAGTAAAGTAGTTTTGTTAAGAGTAAGAAAAAGGATGAATGGTTTTCAAGCTTTTTTAAAATTGAAAAATGTTGCATAGGACGTCATCTGTGATGTGCCTTGGTAAAGTCAAGTGTTTCCAGTTTCATTTACACGGTGGAGGCTCATTGTAGTTGTGTGGCTGTTGGTCTCTGAGTTCATGGCTGATATTACAAATATCAGGGATGAATAATGTCTGCAGAATGTAATAGAACCATTACGTTAATGTTTGAATTGTGCTGCATGAGTGTAAATAATTTCCCTCATTGCCTATTTAATTAGATGTTTGTAATGTTATATTATTTGATGATTTTTTTCACTGTTGAAAGAAATAGTCATTTAAAGAAAAATTAAATCCACCTCCAGACCTGAAAGCTGCTGTTCACGGACGCCTTTCATCTAATCTGACGGAGCCTGAGCTGTTTCACAATAAAGAATCGTAGATTTAAGGGGTATGAATACATTTGCAAACAACTATAGGTTTAAATCAGTAAATATTTTAGGATTGATGCAAATTTTAAGGTGGTTTTATTTGATTATTTTCATAATTAAACCCTTTATATTCAACAGGAGAATTAATTAAACTGAAAGAAACTCAAAAGACATACAGCAAATACATTTCCAAGAAAATCTGTCAAACAGATTTGATTTGTGATTTTCCCTCCTAATAACTTGGATTCATTGAGCTCCTGCCTCATTTGTTCTGATCTTCTGTCCCAGAACCAACCACAGTATCTGGGTTGGTAATGGCCCAGAAACACATCTGGTAAAAGGATGAATAAATCTCCTCTCCTCTGGTCATTCCTGGGTTGTTTCTTGCTTCGGTCTCATTTTCCTGTTGTGAGCTTTTTACCTCCATCCTTTTTCTTTTGGTTGTGCTCTTCTCATCCTTTTCTTTATTGATTAGCCAAACACTTTCTTTCATTCTGTGCTTTAACAAGCAGCTCTTAGTTCAGGGTTAGAGAAATAAAAGGCAGCCCATTGCTGTCACAGCTCCTAAGCTTGTCCCCACGGGGCTACCGTAGGTCTTCCATAATGAGTGCTCTGTAGATTCAAGGTCCTTGGAGTCCTCTTTAAATCATTGCTGTCCTTCTCATCTTTTACCTCTGTTTCTCACCCCTTCCCCTTCGATACTCTCTCTCCGGTTGTAATTATAGCACGAGTTTAAAGAAAGGATTGGAAAATAGAAAAGAGGAGAAAAGACTCTCCCAGAACAGTCAGGTGACCCCTGATCTCCAAACAATTACAGTCTATTGTTCTTGTGTTTGGCTCTGGAGTCGAGGTTATTGCTGTGTTTATATGTGAGACTTGGAGAATTCCCCTCTGCTGTAATTTTGTTTTAGCTCCATTTGTCCTTGCAGCACTTTCTCGGGGGGTGGGGGTTGTCTCACGGTTGGGTTTTATTCTGCCTCTCTTTGAGTTTTGATATTGAAATCTAGATTTGATACAGGGGGCATCTTTCAGCTCAGCCAAACTCCTTTCATTTCTGTCAGGAGGAGTGTCCTCCCGAATAGTTTCACTGAGGTTTTTTGTGCAGTAAGATCACCGCCTCATGTTCTTATGTTGTTCATTTCAGGGTTTGTCACAAACAAATATCAGCAAAGAGTGAAATATTTGATGCGGTTTAATGCATCTGTGTTTCATCCTGGGTGGGATTTCAACATAGTGTCCAGGACAGGAAGCTGAAATGTCAAACAACCAATGGCTGGTGACCATAATGGGAATTAAAGTTTTGAGCATCAGGGTCTCTGCTTTACATGCAGAGTCTATGGTGGACCCCATCAAGGGCTGTCAGGACATCCAGCAGCACAATCTGAGCGTCGGAGCAGCGAGTGCTATACTATTAATGTAAAGGAAGTTTGTGGCTCTGCAGTGGTGAAAGGAAAAGGGAGTGGTCAAAACTTTCTATGGATTATATCCATTTTAACAACTGCAGTTGCTGTAAATTAAAATGGCAGCTGTTGGTTGGAGTGGATTTCCAACTGAAAATGTTGGGAAGAGGCTAAAAATTAGAGCATTTTGGAAATTGGAGGCAGTTTTGTTCAAAGCAGTGATGTGAATTAGATTGAACTTTACAGATTCTAAGCTTTAAACATCTTTTAACGTTCAAAACGTTACGTCACCTCATGATACCTCCTTATATTGTCTGGGGCCAGTGATGGAAACTGCTGCATTGGAGGCCGGCTGGGCAGCCAGCCTCTTTCCTCCCTGATGCCTGTATTAATGAGGGGTCCCTGTGGACCACAATCAGCTTTTCTGCAAGTTTTTTTTTTTTTTTACTGTCAGGCCATTTTACCTGCTGTAAAATGCTGGTAAACCTCTTAACCCCATTCCCCCTCATTTCTTTCTCCCTTGTAAACAGTCTCAGAGGATTCACCACAGACAAAGAAGCTTCAGATTATGAAGGTTTTTGTTTTTTTAACAGGAGCTGTTCCCTTATTATAAACATGTATTAACTCCACGGTATCAAACGCTTTGCAAAGTCAAATATTGATATCCTGGAAACCAAATTTAAATTTTTAATGTTTAAACAAATTAAGCTCTTTGTTTAGAGAGAAAAAACATACAATATTGTGCTTAAACTTTGAGCTCTCTGATCATGTACGAATTAGAAAAAAGAAAAAAAAAACATTAGCAGGGAGTATAAATGTGGAAACATAGATGTTTGAAAGTTTAAAGAGCAACCCGTCTTTAGTAACATGTTTCCCTTCTTGTTTGATACAGATTGCCTTCTCTCAGCACAACAGCATCATGGACCTGGTGCAGTTCTTCGTCACCTTTTTTAGGTAAGTCTCACTTTATTTCACCTGTCGAAACTCAGTAGACCTTGCTGACCTTTGCTGCTCAATGGTTCAGGTCCCAGAGGCTCCCACGGCATCAGGGTCACAACCTGAGCTCACTGACTTACAGTAGGTGGCAGCAGCCTCAGGCAAGACAGAAAGGCCTCAGAGTATTGGTGGAGTCCACATGTGCTCCACCTGATCTGGATGGACTGTGAACAATGAGCTGAGCTTCAACAGCGAATCCAAACAGGGCTCAGTTAAGTCTAGAGACAAGCAGAACATCAAATCTTATGGTGAGCTGTTGATTGGATAACATGAGCCTATAGGATGCTCAGATATTTAACATTTAAGAAGGAAGGAAAACGTTTTGGTTTCAAAAGAGGAAGAATTTAGAGGATAGTTCTCTGCTCTGCTTCCTCCACGCTGATCCATTCAAATATCCATTTAGTTCAATTCAACATGTTCTTTTTTAAAATCATCTATGATGCTACTGCTATTGTTATACATACAGCTCTGGTGGAAAAATAACACTGGTCATTATAAGGTTAATATATATATGTATATATATATATATATATATATGTATATATATATATTAGGGGTTGAACGACTACATATTTTTTAAGGTCGACCACATCATGATGATAGTCGAGTCGATGTCGACTAGTCGCGGTGACGTCATAGTGACGTAAACGCAAAAACCCTTCACAACTACTTGGAG
>JAUZNJ010032183.1:0-13811 GCA_034780135.1 Jordanella pulchra | reverse complement strand
CACCGGGACCTGGGCAGCCAGGTAACCGGTGGAAACCAGGCAGCATGGCCACAGTTAAACCGCCCCTCCCCCTCTCTCAGCCCCCCCACCCTAATGTATGTGATGTATTGTGACGAACGGTTTGTACTGAAACCATAACTTCCCTCAGGGATTATTAAAGTATGTCTGATTCTGATGAAGAGAAGGTGGCTGCATGATGCTGCAGATGATGGATCAGATTCTGAGACATAAAACATTCCTCATCTGTTAGATTATTTATTTATACATTGATTATGTTTCATATTCTGGTTCAATCTGTATGATTTTGCAACTTTAAGGTAGTGATTACCAGATCCCTACAGGTATTCTGCTGCTTGTGCAGGACTTCTGTTTAGGTAATTTTACATTATCCTGTCTGACGTGTCGTGGAAATGCTAGGCGGAGGAGGATCACCATACTTTTACTTAATTACTAATTATTTTTGACACCTCTGCCCTGAAGAGATGAGCTATTCTGTTTCTCACTTATTAGTGACTAAACTGGGATCAAATTGTTAAAGATGCCCAGCATATTGCATCTGAAAAACCATAAGTTACGTATTTGTTTTGATACTATCAATGTTTGAATCTGCTTTTGTTTGACAGTCAGACTTCATGGTATTACAGTGACTCTGTGTAAAAAATCTTTCCTGTTGAATGAGCATTGATATAGTAGATCTAGAACTCTAACTCCCTCTATGGAGCGTAATGTGGTTGAATCCTTCTTATGTAGACTTTAAGAAGAATGAGATCTTTTTAAGCTGACAAGCTTAGATGCGGCTGTGTGTCGAAATCCTTAAGACAGAAGCTTTCTGTGTTTCTCATCCCAACATGGAGAGAACGTCCTGAAACATCTTCCCTTTTGTTCTGATCAGACCAAACACATACTGAAGCTATGAACACCCAGTTAAACACTCGGCTTCAGTCTCCAAAGCCTACTCAGGAAGTTAGGTCAGTATTTCATGCTCCTGGAATACTCTAATTGCATGTAAATATAAATCTAAAAATGATGGCAGGAAAATTAGAAAAAATAATCCTGGAATGAATAAAATTACTTCTAGGTTGATAAAAGTAACAAAAACATCTGATTATCTTATTTTCTCAGTCCAGCTGATTGAATATGACTTAAACATTACTGTATATAACATTCTGACAACAGACATCTTATAGGGAATTTGTAATAAAAAAACAACACATTTTATATCTAAGGCTTTTAAAAAACAAAAGGGGAATGTAAACGGAACAGCTGGGATCAGACTCCTGCTGCAGAGAATAGTTTAAAGTCTGGTGTTTGTGGCTGTGAGTCCTGCTTCATCTCTGCTCTGTTCTATAGTGGACTGGGTTTGGTGGTTCTGGACCTGGAGGCGTGATTATTTGTTTACCTGAGTGTTGATAACCAGTGGACTTCTTTGTCAGGTGATGAAGATGATGGGCCTGAATAATGCCGTCCACTGGGTGGCCTGGTTCATCACTGGCTTCGTCCAGCTCTCCATCTCCGTCACCGCTCTCACCGCCATCTTGAAGTACGGCAGGGTGCTGCTCCACAGCAACCCGCTCATCATCTGGCTCTTCTTGACCATCTACGCCGTGGCCACCATCATGTTCTGGTGAGATTTCACCCAACAGTGTTCTAGAACCAGGGTCACAGTTCTGGAAGTTTTTCTTCTGTGTCCAAATAATGCTTCTGAATAACTGACTGTTTGGCTTAAAGCTTCTCTTGGTTCTGTGTCTGATATTTGAACAATTTTCACCTTTTATTTTCACCTAATAAAATATTTTGTTATAAGAGCAGATTGATTTTTTCTGTCCTGGTTTAATTTATTCACATGTGTCACATTGAGGATTGTTTTTATGATTCCTTAATACTCATTATGGATCAATAATGAGTCGTTTCATTAATTTAAAGCATGTTTTAGTTAAAACACCAGTCATGTTGCAGCTTCTGTCAAATATTTGACCTTGTCCCTGACTGAGGCGCTGAGCAACGAGGTGAAGGGTAACCGTCTGTCCAATCAGAGAAGGTTCATGGCTGCGTCACAAATAGTCAGAGAATCATCAGTTAATCATGGAGTTGTTTACTGAATTTATATGGTGGGATATGAGCTCATTTTCGTAGGACTTCAGCCTGACCTTTCACCCACCATCCGCTCCGGGTAGAGGGCTGACCCAGTGGGGCTGCAGTCCTTTAGTAGCAGACATCACTAGGGAGGAAATAATGATTTTCTTTTTGTTTTCCAGTTTCTTGGTATCGGTGATCTACTCTAAAGCGAAGCTAGCTTCAGCCTGCGGAGGAATCATCTACTTCCTCAGCTATGTGCCCTACATGTATGTAGCCATCAGGGAGGAGGTGGCCCATGATAAGATCACTGCCTTTGAGAAGTGTATTGCTGTAAGGCCTTTTCAACTTTTCCCACTTCCTCCTTCTTCGTGTGATGCTGTTGAACCGGATGTTTCCTAATCTGTGTTCTGTCTCGGTTTCAGTCCCTGATGTCCACCACAGCTTTTGGTCTGGGCTCTAAGTACTTTGCGCTGTATGAGGTGGCAGGTGTGGGCATCCAGTGGCGCACCATCAGCCAGTCTCCAGTAGAGGGCGACGACTTTAACTTGAGTCTTTCCATGATGATGCTGATCATTGATGCTGGAGTGTACGCTGTGCTAACCTGGTACATAGAAGCTGTTCATCCAGGTGGGAGATCCCTGCTTTCTGAATCCTGACGGCTATAATATCTCTTCACAACAATTGAACATGATTCCCTCTTCCTGCAGGAATGTATGGGCTGCCCCGCCCGTGGTACTTCCCTCTGCAGAGGTCCTACTGGTCAGGCAGTGGACGTATTGAGACCTGGGACTGGCCCTGGTGTGGAGGAGGGGCTCCCCGGCTAAGTGTGATGGAGGAAGATCAGGCCTGTGCCATGGACCAGCGGAGGTCCGGTATGTTTGTTTTGAACTCTTCTTCTCCTGCTCTGCAGCCTAAAGAAGAAAACCTCAAAAACTTCCAAACTTAAGTTATAGGTTAGTGAAATAACTCAGTCTTGTGAGGAGTGAAGGGAATTTGAAGCTGGAGCAAAGTAATCAGGTTTTCTCTGTTTATGACCGGGACTGTCGATGTTCAGTAACCTATTAATGACAGTTTCAGATCAGATGAGGCAAGCATGAAACCTGAAATCCCAACCAAGTGACTTCCTTTCTTGCATCCATATAGGTATTACAATGATAAATAAAGATAGCTATCTTGGAAAAAGGTCGGTAGTGGCCTATTGGTTCAAGAGCAGAACGTATGAATTATCAGAAGGTCAAAACTTGGTTCAAAACTTATATGGCCACTCTGGGTCCCTGAGTGGGACCCTTAGCCCCAGAATGCTCACAAGCCGCTTCAAGCTGCTTCCTGCTGAATGAGGGAGGCGCTTGTTGATTTATTACCATTGCAGGTACAATGTACAATATAAAGTAAGTTTTAGTAATGAAAAACATCTTTCAGTTGGCAGGTCGACGTGAGCCTTCTAAAAGTTCAAAGCTCAGTCTGTCTGAAAGGTGATAAACTTCGATTCTAATGTGTGTCTGGGCTAAAAAACCAACCAGAAACTCTCTGAGTTCAGCCCAGGAGAAGGATCATAGTCTGAGCTTGTGTAGGAGATTAGGCGATACTGGCTAGAAATAGATGTTCTCACCTCACCATTGGTAAAGAGGGAGGTCGCTGATTGTTGTCTTGGCCCAGGGGCCGGGGTGGTACGGAGTACCAATCCTTCTTTGGGTCCCTGGCAGGGTTGCTGGATACTCCCCCTTTCAGGAATTCAGTCATTCTGCTGAGCAGACACTGAGGTGAGTGGACACTTGGACACTCAGGTAAAGAAAGAGGGGCAGAGCTATCCATCAAACTTTAGAGTTGAAAACTCTTGAAGAGGAGGAAGCCAGACAGACTCAGCAGGCCCAAACGAATAGTCAGTCTACTGTGTACGTCTGGCGGTGCCCTCATTCAGAGACATGTTCATCTGGGAGAACTTCTCTCAGAGTCCAGGGGAGGCTGGGTGCGTAAAGTCAAGGTGGACCATTTTCTCCGCCTTTATTGTCCATCTGGATGGCCATAGCTGTGGCTATATGGTCTGCAGTGCCCGTTGGGGTGGCAATTCCAGAACCTACTGGTGGACACTGGCAATAAGGGATGCTGAGGCGCTGAGGAGGGCATCCTGTCCAGGAGGTTTGGCTCATAAGACTCCTGATGCATCAAAGAAGTACCATGCAGCTACCAGAGTAGTTGCACAAACAAAAACTTGGACCAGGGAGGAGTTTGAAAAGATCATGGACAACCATCCAGTGCCTTTAGAGAGGGGGAAGCAGTACTCCTGAACTTAACTGAGGACATTATTGGACATTATTGGACAATGGAAGGAATACTTTAAGGATCTCCTCAACCTACAGTAGCCGACATGCCTTCCCTGGCAGAAGCACAGACAGGTTATGATCAGCAGTGGTAAGGCCTCAGTGGTGGATGATACATGACCTGAGTACCATAGGTCCTTGAATGTTGCTAGTCTGTTGTGGCTGACACTCCTCTTCAACATTGCATGACGGTTGGGGACAGTGTGACTGGACTGGTACACTAGGGTGGTGTTTCCCCACTACAAGAAGATGAACCGTCCAGTCATACAGCCTTCCAGTCTTTTAACAAGTGGAGCAGGAGTTCGGTTCGCGTTGCTGGCATTGAGGTGGACATGTTCCTGGTGCATGTTTGACTTCAGCAGGACTCCCAGTTGTCGGCAGTCCTGTTTGTAACTTTTGTGCAAAGATTTCTGGGTGCAGACAAGGGATGGAGGGGGTCTGGTTTGAGGAGAATTCATCCCTGCTTTTTGAGGATGATGTTCTGTTGCCCCTTTGTGAAGCAGCTAGGACAAACAGCTCCTCCAAGTCCAAGGACATGGCTCTTAACCAGCAGAGGGGGGTTGCCTCCATGTCGTAGGAGAGTTCCTGCCTCAAGTCAAAAAGTTCAAGTATCTTTGGGTCCTATTCATGAGTGAGGGGAGAATGGAGCAGGAGATCAAAAGACAGATAATAGCTGACCCAATAATGCTGATGCTGCACTGGGTTAATATGGGGAAGAAAAGGGTAGGCCAAAAATGGTAAAGTTTTTTATTCA
This sequence comes from Jordanella pulchra, assembly GCA_034780135.1. Classification (NCBI taxonomy): domain Eukaryota; kingdom Metazoa; phylum Chordata; class Actinopteri; order Cyprinodontiformes; family Cyprinodontidae; genus Jordanella; species Jordanella pulchra. Next base: position 8,663 of record JAUZNJ010032183.1, on the reverse strand, counting down.
CCAGTCGATCTGTGTTTCTTCCCTCATCTATGGTTTCACTGTTTCACCTTTACCTCCAGAGGAGATGCGGGGCATTGAGGAGGAGCCCAGTCACCTGCCCCTGGTGGTCTGCATAGACAAACTCACCAAAGTGTACAAGACTGGCAGCAAACTGGCCCTCAACAAGCTGAGCCTCAACCTCTATGAAAACCAGGTGGTCTCCTTCCTGGGACACAACGGAGCTGGGAAGACAACAACCATGTGAGGAGGAGGAGTTACAGCTGTGACGTGTTGACATGAGATGAAGAAGAGCTCCTAACTGGCTGTGTTGGTGTTGTGGTTTAGTGCATCTGTGAAGGTTCACCTTGTCTCTGCGTCTTTCATCACAGGTCTATCCTGACCGGCTTGTTTCCTCCAACCTCTGGCTCTGCCACTATTTATGGCCACGACATCCGGACAGAAATGGAGCGGATCCGTCAGAACCTGGGCATGTGTCCGCAGCACAATGTTCTGTTTGACAAGCTGAGCGTGGAGGAGCACCTGTGGTTCTACTCCAGGCTCAAGGGTATGGCGGAGGAGGACATACGCAAGGAGATGGACAAGTTAGTACCAAGCTGCTTCACTTGTAGGAACCCACAGAAAGCTGAGTGAAGCAGATCCTCCAGCATCGTCATTACAATCTGCAAAGAAAATCAAACCTGATTGAAGATATCTGATGTTAAAATAATTTGTTGTTTGTGCTCATTTATTTCTGTGATATTAAAGATATTTTTAAGCTCATCCACTGGTTGCATCCCAACATTAAGCTTGGGACTGAACCAAAGTGGTCTACTTTTCTTTTATGTTAAGCATATTAAGACTATTTGTTTGTAAAATTCCAATATTCACCTTACTAAAAGGGGAATGACAAACACCCGTCTGTTTGAGGTCTGTCTTATAGTGTTGTAGTCAAGATCACACCAACCAAGACCAAGGAGTACAGAGACCAAGACCAGGACCTCATATGGTCTTGGTCGCTAAAGGTCTTTGCCTGGTCTTGGTACTCTTTGGTCTTTGTTGGTGTGGTCTTGACTACAACACTACTGTCTTAAAAACCATAACCATCTGATTCCCAGGAGGTGCAGCTCTTGGCTTTTTCTATTTTTATTTATTTATGGGAGTATAATTCATTATTTGAGGGACACAAAATATTATTGCGATAGGTCAAAATTACCATCTAGTGATCATTTCTTAAAACGAGATGTGACATTTACCTCAGTCTTCCAAATTTTATTAAAGAATGAAGTTAAATATACTAATGCACATTCATCTACAAAACCAAAAAATCATCATGTGATCCCCTGAAATTATAAACCAGAAATGAAAGCAGCACAAAAGAAGCACTTAGACTGCTTTGGTTCAAACCAAGGATGGGGAATTATTTATTATCTAGGAAACAAAAGTAGCACAAACTGAAATGTTTCTGGCACTAAGGAAGCACTAACCTTTCAGAAGCCTATTTTCGGATTGTTTTTACTTCGGTTGGGGGTCTGCTTGCCTCAGACCCTCACAGCTGTACAGTCAGTTCCCCTCAGATCAGAGGGGATTCAGACACTAGATGTTATTACCAAACAAGATGCTAAATGTAAGCTCTGATAATACCCATTGATTGTTGATTGATTTCACCTCTAAGTGGGTCTCAGAACCATATCATCTGACCCAGACTCAGTACAGAACCTTGCTAAATGTGAAGGCTGCAGAGTACTGCATACTTTTTTAGAACCGGGGTAGTGCTGCCTTCTGACTAGCAGAGGTTTGTTATGGATAAAATCCTTTAAATGATTATATTTGTGTGTATCCAGAATGATTGTGGACCTGGAGCTTTCTAACAAGCGCCACAGCCTGGTCCAGACATTGTCCGGAGGGATGAAGAGGAAGCTGTCCGTGGCCATCGCCTTCGTCGGCGGGTCCAGGGCCGTGATCCTGGATGAACCCACAGCAGGGGTGGATCCTTACGCCCGCAGGGCCATCTGGGACCTGATCCTGAAGTACAAACAGGGTGGGTGATGCAGCAGATCCATCATTTTCACCCGTCCAGAGCGATTGGCGTTATTAAGCTGATTAGCTCAGGTTCTAGGCTAGAACTGTCCACTATGGCTTGTCCCTGTTCAGCAGCTCTACCCACCATCATGGGGACTGTTTTACCATAAATACTGTGCTTCTATCCAACCCTGGATGTTTCTCAGAATCAGTAACTTTACTGCTTCTGTTCATCACCTTTTCTCTCTACTTAGCGGGTTCCAAGCTGGTGACCATGCAGAAAGCTGGTATAAATGCTCAGCGTGTGTTCCTCCTGTTCTTCAGAGTAAATCCGTAGCGGTCTGTGTTTGTGGCTTTGCTCTAGGCCGAACCATCCTGCTCTCCACCCATCATATGGATGAAGCCGACCTTCTGGGTGATCGCATCGCCATCATCTCACATGGCAAACTGAAGTGCTGTGGAACACCACTGTTCTTGAAGAGCACCTATGGAGACGGGTACAAGCTGACTCTGGTCAAGAAACAAAGCGAAGGCAGAGGTGTGCAGTTACAGTCCTTACGTCCTTTACTTCTGTACACTTACCTTCCAAATAAACTGACTTAGATTACTTTAAGGATTCCTCTGTGTTTGGGTTTGACCCTCCAGGCCAGGGCAGCCAGCCGAAGCCTCCCTCCTCCTCATCGTCTCCGTCCTCTGTGCTGTTGTCCTGCTCAGAAACACGGGTCACCCAGTTTATTCAGCAGTTTGTGGCCTCCTGCCTGTTAGTGTCCGACTCAAACACCGAGCTCTCCTACATCCTGCCCTCCGAGTCCGTCAAGAAGGGCTGCTTTGAGAGGCTGTTCCAGGTACGGCAAGCAAACACATCCATCGAACCAATTTCACTGGGAGCCGCAATTCCATCGACGTTTGACAGTTTGCTCAAGGGCGAAACTAAATGGGATCAACCTCTAATTAGCTACTAGACTGTTATTGATGCAATGAAGGTTCATTCTTGATTGAACCAAGTTTGTTTGTATGATTTAAACAGGCAGAAAGAGGTGCAGAAGGAACATTCAGTTAGGGAAATGCCTCGCCTGGAGACAAACCGATTGACCTTTGTAGATCAGATACAGCAACGTTCTCTGTTGTTTATTTTAGTACATTAACTCTGCTGTTCAGAAGGAAAACAGCTGTAGGCTGTGATTAATCCTGACTTTTACTGGTGATAAAGTCACATGGATGCTGTTGATTTATCACCCAAAGCATCGCAGGAGGAACTGCAAATGAAACATCTCCTGTGTGTATTTGCAGGCTTTGGAGCAGAGCCTGGCCAGCCTGGCCCTCACCAGCTTTGGAGTGATGGACACCACGTTGGAGGAGGTGTTCCTCAAAGTCTCTGAGGAGGACCAGTCTCTGGACAACAGTGACGCTGGTGATACCACTCTCCCTCTCACTGTTTTCACTATACACTCTCGTTTTTTGCTGACTCTATAAATGATGGATTTTCATGTCTTTGCAGACATGAAGAGCTCTCCTGGGGGCAGCTCTTTGGGGAAACTGTCTGTGGGATCAGAAGGCCAGTCTGGACCACAGCCTGAGACCGAACCCGCCGTGCAGAATGAGAAGTCTGAGGTCGAGCTGAGCAATCTGGTGCAATGCTCCAGGCTCAGCCAGAGCCAGGCTTCCCTGAGGTCCTCCTCCTCTGTGGGCTCTGTGCGGGGAGATGAAGGAGGCCTGTATGCAGACTTCTATGGAGATTATTGTCCTTTGTTTGAAAACGGCCAGGAGTCAGACTCAGCCAGCCTGAGAGGTGAGGCCAGGATCTGTCTCACTGTTTATTGAAGCACAGTAAAACTATCATCCCATCATGCAACCCAAAAATCTGATTTACTGAAGAGATAAAGTTTTAAGGAAGAAAATGTCTCATACTTCACAGATTTCTATTTGATGGTTTTCATGTTTGGTGTTTTTCTCTCCCCTGCAGGCGATGCAGAGAATCCCTCGGGCCCAGAGCCAGAGGTCCTAGAAGGTCAGGGGAGCTTCAAGTTGGAGGGTTGGTGGCTGAAACTCAGTCAGTTTCATGGCCTCATCATAAAGAGGTTCCACTGTGCCAAGAGAAACACGAAGGGCCTTTTTTCTCAGATCCTGCTGCCTGCTTTCTTTGTCTGTGTTGCTATGACTGTGGCCTTATCTGTCCCTGAGATCGGTAAGTTCTGATACACAGCTTTTAATAACTGCGGCCTTGTTTAGAGAGCGCCTCAGCCTCCAAGGGTTGAAACATGTAAATGTGGTGGTGAAGGCTGTGCTTGCTGTGTTTCCCAGGAGATCTGCCGCCGCTGATCTTGTCTCCCTCTCAGTATCATAACTACACCCAGCCCAGGGGCAACTTCATTCCTTATGCCAATGAAGACAGACCCCAGTACAGGTAACAGCACCTGTATTCAGTGTGGCACAGCTTAAAAGGTCCGTTATAGGGTCCAGTTCTGGCCACGGCTCACGGGGTCACAAATTTTCCGTGTAGAGGGTTGGGAGGATTCTTGAGCAGCTGATTGTTCAGGTGACATTAAGCAGAACGGATCGGGGGGGTAGAAATGGCCAAAATGGCACTCAGACAGGTCACCACAAGAGGGGAGAGAAGAAAATCTTTTATGTCACAATTAAAGAGGTAGTAACAGGCGCCTATGTGGGGGGTCCATAGTAAACCCTGAAAACAATGCTAATGACACCAAGGATGTGGCTACTTTGAAGCTGAGGACCAGATCTACATTAAAGACGTATTTTGTTGTGATTCTGAACTGAATTTGCAAATCTCAACTTTGAAGGTGAGCATATTCTGACTGCTGTGATCTAACCCTAACTGTTCGAGTAACTGTGACTCATTTGAAGTTGGTAAAAAAAGTTGGACCCCAAACTTTAAACTAATAATGTTAATTCAAAAGTTCAAATAGCACAATCTGAGACCGCTCTAAACAAATAAGTTTAAAGTAGTTTAGGTTTCAGCTTTATGCAGCTTTTTGGGATTTTATTCCAGATTAGTTTAGCATAAGAACTAAATGCAACGTCTTCATGTTTGGTTTGAGTAGATCTGATCTAAAGGACCTCGGTGGTCTCACTGTTGATCCACTGACAACCAGTCTATAATGTATGTTAGACCAAAGTATTTTGAAGTCTGTTCTCTGAGAAACGGGGAGCCAGTGGAAGGACTTGAGAACTGGGCTGATGTTCCCCACTATCTGTCAACTGTCTGATCTAGGCAGACCTGTGGAGACTCCACTGCAGGGATCAATTCTAATAAAGATGAACGCTTGAATTAGTTCATTTAGATACAGCTGGTCATCCAGTCCTACTGGTGAACACCTTGTCCTGGAATAAATATCATAATAGAAGCAGCTGTGGGTTTTCTAACCGTTTGACTCTTGGAACTGCAGGAGTAAGCTGTCACCAGACGCCCGTCCGCAGAAGATCATCAACACCCTCCGTCTTCCCTCGGGGGTGGGGGCAACATGTGTCCTTAAGACTCCCTTCAACAGCACCTTGGACCAGCTGGCCCAGACACTCAACCCCAGTGCCAACAACTCCAAGACCCTGGCTGCCCAGTACTTCGACTCTATGTGTCTTGACTCCTTCACCCAGGGGGTCCCTCTCTCCAACTTCGTCCCCCCACCACCTTCCCCGGCTCCCTCCGATGATCCAGACCCTCGTTTTGTTGATGGGCTGTGGAACTTTACTGTTGCTCCTCCAACGACTGTTCACGGTGGGTCCAGAAACTGTTGTTCTCTGCTTTAGTCCTAAAACATCATCCTTTTAGCATCAACGAAAACAGCTTCTTACAGCACTCAGCTGTCCCAACCTATGCCTGATTAAAAAGATATTATTAGAAAATGATGCCCTTTGAGGTTTGAGGTCTGAATTAGTGCTGAACAATAGCAGATAAACAGAGAGCGACACTCTGGCTGAACATCGTGATGATCATATTGATTTTGACTAACCACATGTTTCTGAATCCATCACTTTCCTTTTCACCAATAGGATTTTTGAGTTTTAGCATCTCAGCCACTATTTATGTAGTTTGGGCATAATAAAGACCATTGGATTGGTGGAGTATGGGACTGTCAGACACAGTGTCAGTGTCACGTGATAGCCATATAAAATACTGCAGTGATTCTGCTGTAGTATTGTACTGATTACAGCTGACACACTCATTTAGTTTATTGATTCAGTGGCACCAGAGGGAAATGGATCCGATTACCTGAACCTTCATTTCACTAAGTTCTTTTAAGGATGATAAGCTGCTGATCTACGCTTGTCATTATTTGAAGTGGTAAGGAGGCCCGGAGAAATGTCTTGGATCTGAAAAAGAAGCTGTGTTCAGGCCAGTAAATCTGAGTACCTGTGTCCTATGTGGAGAAGAGGAAAAGATAAAGCTGCAGCTTCAGCCTGCTTATGATGCTTAGATGCGTTTATTAAAACTTTAGAAGCTTTCTGTCCTGTAAACTAAAAACAATATTTATTTTTTACACAAGTGATATCCCTCATGCTATTAATGATAAAGATAAAAACCTCATTCTAAACTGTGAAACACTCTGGGAGCTCAGACCTTCATTCCTATTGTCACAGCAAAAACTCGGACCTGATCTGGATCATTACCAAGTTTAATTAAATTGTTCTTTGGCATGAGGTGCACCTCTGGAAAAAATGTCCTTAAAACCCTTTCATAGATTCATAAGACATAAAGTGTGTCTGCAGCCCCTGGTGTCTGTTCTGCGCTCACCTTCTTCATCCACTTTACTTTCTTTTTTGATCAGCAGGTTGAAACTTCGAGCGTGTTTTGAATTTTGAATTTTTTGTCTTCTGTTTGAGTCCGATGCTGAAGCTGTCAGTAGTCACCGCTGCCACTCTCTGGTGTAGCGTGAAATGCTTCTTCTGCAAGTAACGTTAAAGGATCCTCTAAAAAAACTTCCTGTATTCTTATTATGATCTGGACCGTCACCAAAATTATCTGGTTTGTTCCTTGGCATGAGGCACGCCTCTGGTAAATATTTCATTAAAATCTGTTTATAACTTTTCAAGTTATCCTGCTAACAGACGAGCAAACATGACTGAAAATATAGGTTCTATGGTAAATATGGCTGGAAAGTCTGCTGAGTGTATTAAATCTGTTGTTTCCTCAGAGCCTGTTACGTCTCCTCCCACCCTCCCCCTATCCATCCATGAAACGGTCCGATGCACCTGTTCGATGCAGGGCACAGGCTTCTCCTGCCCCAGTGGGGTTGGAGGACGCCCTCCCCTCATGAAGGTGGTGACAGGGGACATCCTTGTGGACATCACAGGCCGAAACGTCTCTGAGTATCTGCTCTTCACCTCAGACAGACTGCGGCTCCACAGGTAGGACTAGAGAGGCGACCTGATCAAAAGGTGGCTGGTGGAGTTCATTGGTGTCTGTTCATTTTAAACATGAAGCCAAATACTTCTCGGACCTAATTTATGCTTCAACTCTAACTGATTTAGATCTGGTTTTTACAGCTTATTTTCCCTCCAGGATTTAAAGCTACATCAGGTTCATTTGCAACTCAAAGTAACATTTAAAAAAAATGTGTCATCATCCTGATCCCACAGTGTCATTCATTCATAATGCTCCACACTTATTTTTATAAATTCCTAAAGGGCTGGATACATCCATTAATATATAATGTATTATGTTCCTGTTCTCACTTTTATTGAAATAAAAAAAGTTAATTAGACCATCCTATCTCAATGTTGTGCAATTATGATCTATTTATTGCCCACCCGAGTAGAGGTGTTAATATGTTATTTAATCAGGTATTATTGTTTGGGAACACAGACCCTGCTGACTGTGTGTTAGAACAATGGAAAATGTAAATCGAGCTCAAATCCTGGTCAGACAGATCATTCTGCACACATATAGAGTAAATAAAGATTTTATTAACAAAAATCTTTCATTTCTAAGTCAGAACTACATCAGTTGAAAACTGTTTACTGAACTAGTGAAACTCAATTAAACTAAGCTACTATGTTCAAAGCAGAAGGAAAAACATGTTTAAAAACCATAATCTGAGAGATGATGCAATGATATCACAGTTTGTTTGTTAACCAAAGTTTATCTTGAAGAATTTGGGATGTGATCAAATTACCTTTGACTAATTTAGAGTAATCGGAATGTGATCAAACCAATTCACAATGCAAATCAAAGAGAGAAATCAAATATTGTTTGGCCAAATAATGTTTTATTAAGTGATTTGCTTAATCAGAAACCAATAACCTTCAGTTAATTGATTCTTGGCAGGCATGAGATGACTTCTTTTAAATGACTCTTTGGTCATAATTTGATCATCAAAATGTGATGAGCTTATGAGGAAACACATGAATGTTATATTAGTGTTTAAACCTTTAGTAAAGTAAGGCTTGTTTTAGCTTCATAAACAACAGCTCAAAACATGACAGCAGGGCTAAACATGTTTACCATTTCTTTACACAACAGCAAACACATGAAATGATCAAAGGTCATCAGAAAGACAAGTCATTTAGCTGGGAAAGCTGTCTGTAAATGTGCCAGACCTGTACCTCTTGGGAAAGGCAGTTTTCTCCAGTGTTAGTAGCGTAGCATGGTTAGTAGCGTAGCATGGTTAGTAGCGTAGCATGGTTAGTAGCGTAGCATGGTTAGTAGC
>JAUZNJ010032182.1:0-13812 GCA_034780135.1 Jordanella pulchra | reverse complement strand
TAAACTGTTGAACTTTTTCCCGTTTTTCCGTGTGGTGTTCTGCATGTGGGTTAGAGCTCTGAAACCCACCATGACAGCTTTCAGCGAGCCCCAGGGCAGCTGTGGATAAAACGCTTGCCACCATCAATGTGTGAGTGAATGCATGAATTGGTGAATTTAGTTTTAAAAAGCTTTGGACTCCCCTGAACTGAAATTATATGATAAAAATATAAGTACAGGCCATTCACCATTTACCAGTTTAGTATTCAGTTAAACAAGGAAAGCAAACCTTTCAGTGGAAGCAGCAAGATAAATAAACTGTTTTGAAAAAATGTTTTTAAAGAAACTGAACTTAAAACTGTAAAAGGTATTGGGAAAAAAAAACAGTTTTATTAAATTAAGTCTCTGCAAAATCTGATTTCAATGAAGCACAAAGAGAAAAAAACATTAAAGGCTTCCTAAAGACTGTCACAGAAAACTTTGAATGTATCACATATATATGCTACTCTACAGCCAGTGTCGGTCCTCTGATGTACCTTACCTTTATGCACAGCAGGTGGAAGATACTCAATGATGTGCTCATCTAGTGAGGAGCTGGCATGCAGCATCACTTTTCCCTCCTCCTGTAGCTTTGCCTCATGCTTTTTCTCTTCTCTCCTTTCATCACCAGCCTTATTTTCCTCTTTGTTGACCAGTAACTGTCTGTCTGAATGAGGCCCAGTATAGTTAAGCAATCCTGAAAATAAAAAGAAAATAAACATTAGACCCTCTTGTTCATCCATCCGTACGGAAAAATAAAACCAGTAAAAGTGTTACTTTAAAAAAAGCTCCTATTAATCAATGCTGACCTGGGAAACCACGTTGGTTTGTTTGCACATAAATACCTACAGGGAGTAAGTTGAGCAAAAGCTGCTTATTGATTTGCTGACATGGTAACAGGAAGCACAAGTTCTGATAGTGTATCGGGGCAACACGCTGCTTACTGACTAAACTTTTATGGTCTTGAGGCAAAAAACAAGAAAATCAATGAAGCCAGTTTGTTGTGGGATTTATTAAAAAGAGCTTTGATGCATTCTTTAGTATAAAGCAAGACACTTACCATTTCTCTTTAAAAAATGCAGAGCATCCTTATATCCCTGCTTGCACATCGCCTTCATAACCTGCATTTAAACACACATACTTATTAATCTCTCATGTTTCAATTCATGTTCAGATTTTCATTTAAAAAATCTGAAATTCCTTTTTCTTCCCTTTTTATAATATCTTATATATATATCTTAGCATTAGTTTGTAATACGAAATACCCTAAAACGTTGAATTTTGAGGTTGCAGCCATGCAAAATGTGAAAAGGGGAATAAACAGTCATAGGAGGCAGGTGAGAAAGTCCTACCATGGGATCTGGTGGGAAGAGAGCCCTAGAGACTCTGTATAGGTTGGTGAGGGTGAACTGGATGCTTGTATTGGTGAATCGCAGCTCATGGATGTTAGTGGAGGTGTCTCGAGGGCAGATGTCACTCTCTCCAGAGAAGGGAGATACTGTGATGGTGTTTTTCAGCTCGTACTGCGGAAGGTTGTCAGAGATTCCTCCATCAACGTATCGCTGAACGGTAAAAGATAAATGGAAGCAGAGCAAACAGAGTTGGATCGATTAATGCACAACGTTTCCAGAAACTGAACTGAGGGGACATTCATCGGCAAGGCAGAAAGCAAACAAGATGCGATAATCTTGACATCATTTCCTCTTGTTTTGATAAAGACTTGTTTTTATCAAAGATTATGAAATGTTAAAGCTCCCAGACAGACCTTTCTGCAAAATCAATGAGTCTCACTTTAGATATAGTTCTCCCTCTCAACACAACAACATCTCACTTTTCCTATTTGGTTTGCCATTTTTTGTTATATAATCAAGATGAATTATCACAAGGTTCCACGCAAACATCCCTCTAGTGACATCACATAAGGCACGAGGTAACTGATCACAGTTATTTTCACATCAGCTTGTATTTTCAAATTTTTTATCTCTCTGTATATTTATTCTTTCAACCAAAAAAACACAGGGAAGGGGGCAATATTAGAGTCAGAATCTAGGTTTAAACACGTAAGCTTTGATCTACAGAAGGTCGTTTTAAGATATACAAACACATCAGTGGAATCTATTGTATTAAAAGGACAAAAACCTCTGAAATTCCCCATTCATTAAAAAAGGCTTTTGCTACTCTGTCCTGCTTGTGCCTCGGTGGCAGATCTAGACCAGATTTACCAGGAATGCAAGGGTGGGGCCAGTGTTTTTTTTATTGGGGCCAAAGAACAAAAAAAGTGAAACAGAAAACTGGGCAACAGCACCTTGTTGGAAATATTGGATGAGCCAAAGAGACATTTCAGCTCTGTAAACCTCAGATACAGTAAATAAATACTTGGGATCTTCTAGCCTTTACATAAAGGTCCCATATTATTCTACATTTGAAAGTAAAAATATTAACAGTGAGGACCCCAGAGTGTGTTTTTGTCATCTGTGCAGGAAAATTCCTCTCAGATTAGGCAGACATCAGTCCTCCTCTGGATGAGCTGTCTTGGCTTTCCATGCCCAGGACGTAAGAGTTGGAGAAAAGTAATGATAGAGGTGAAAAGTTTTTGTTTTTTTTCATTTGTGAATCTCATACACAGGCTTCAGACTAAGACTGTTACAAAATGTTTATAACGTGAATTTTACATAATATGGGACCTTTAAAAACTCTTCTGAATGGCAGCCAAAGTCTGGTCAAAGTTGCTTGTCCACCATAATTTAAGCAATAAAAAGCTGATCTCATCAATCAAATTACACACCTATCTATTTTCCTTTCTTTCGAGAGCTTTTCAAAAACATATTCTCTTTAAAATCCGGCAGTGGAAACTCATACTTCATACCCTGCTGTTTATTTTATTGTCAGGTGAATAGCACTCGTTAGTGTCTTTAAACATGGGGGTAGATTCAGTTTGTAAACAAACTGTGACATCAGGATTTTAGTCACGAGAGGACACTGAACAAACATTAATACACGTCCAAGGCCACCTGATCACAGTTTAGCTCTGCCACTCTGAATTTTGCCCCCAGCTTAACACACACATACACATACACCCACACACACTTATACATTGATAGACTTTGAAATCCAACACAAAGGTCACATTAGGAAGGCAAGGCAGGACTGTTGGCATTGCTCAACGATACTTCTCGGAAAGAAAACCTTTGCTCCAGAAACATGCTTGAAAAAACAGAACGGAGGGAGGTGGAAAATATACTTTTTCCACCTCCCCTCTGAGAGTGAAATATCTGACAAACACTGAAGCTGGTGGAATTTTATAATCATTGTTTACACACACGTGCCAGTAAGAACAAACACATTCTGATGGGAGGGAGGGTCCCAGTGGGCACAGTTACAGAGAAAGAAAATGTACCAAAAGCAACAAAAACAAAACAGAAGCAACACACTTTTAAAAAAAGAAACAGGCTCTCTAACCATCTTATTGGAAAAGTCCCAATGCAATGTTACTTCTAATATAAATCCACCAAAATTACAGGAGAAAATTTTGACTCATTAGAAAAATAAAGGGAGACAAGCGAATTTACTCACCACTCCTTGAAGTGTTGGAGGAATGATGCCACAATACACTGGGATGTAGGCACTGCAGACACATGCCTAAAAATAATGCAAGTTATATCAGACAGAGCTATGGCGTAAACTGTGAAAAATACATTAGCTTGTGCCAAACATAGATTATTCAATATCTACTAATCTTATGAGATTGCTTTTGCTGCAGCAGTTTATTTCATCTTTCTATTTGTGTTAGAGTTTGGTGCAACTTTCTATTTTTAACTTAAGAAAGGAAAAAAAAACAATTTTATGAAATTCTCTGAGTATAATTTACAACCTTTGAAAACATCAAGTGTATCCTGATCATGGGCGATTCTAGACAGGGGCCATAACAGGGGTCACTGCCCCTGAAGAATTCATTCTGAGCCCTGTTATGGCCCTGGTACTAACTGCATACACAGCAGAAATTAAAACATAGGTAAGTTAACTGAAATAACTGCAACATGCCCCTGATTTGAGGATGGAAGTTAGATCATTTGCCAATCGAATAAGATAATTTATCTTTAAAATAAGAGACAAACATATTTCTAAAAGGATAAATATGTATTCCGTGGGCAGAAATTTCACTTCATCACTGGATCAGTTTTTGCAGTATAATACCAAACTGTTGATGATGATTAGGTGCTGAGACCGTAACTAATTTGTCCGTTGGACCAGTTTAATATTTTTCCCTTACAGTCTACTTCTACAATTATTTAGAAACTGCAAACAGCTTTAAGATTCAGTCGTATTAAGAGTGGATCACAGTTACTATGTGTCAGGGGTCTGCAACCTTGACTTTGTGACTCACTTAATATTCTAAAAGATGCAGTCTTGCTGTTATTTTTTTTCTTTTTTTTGTTTAAGAAATCTAAGATTCTTTCATATTTAAAATTCAAATGCATTATCTTAATCAAATGACAAATGTAACCATGTGTATAATTTGAAATATGAATGAATGAATGAATGAATGCTTTATTAATCCTGTTCAAAGGGGATATTAAATAAATACAGCCTGCTGCAAGAAAAGATAACATAAAAAATACATTTTAAAATTTTATAATTTTCAATTTTTCTGTTTTGTTACTTTGTATTAAAACAATAATAATCCAGGGTTAAATGTAACTCTACATGTATTGTTATTTATTGACTAAATCATTAAAAGTGTGTTAGGATCAATTTTTACTTGAGGTCTCATTAATTATTTTGCTGGTTTTTGCAAGGTAGGTCATTTTATTTCAAAATACATTTGTAATCCCAATGGGAAATTGAATGTTTTTGTAACTTGTATGATAGATATTTCTTCAAAGAGCTGTACCAGATCTAGGATAACCTTCAGCAGACCTAGTACGGTATCTAATATTATTTGTGTTCCCGTCTTAATCTTATATCAGATCAAATCAAATGTTATTCACAAAGCGCTTTTCCTGCATACAGCAATGCAAAGTGATTTACAAGGTAAAAAAAGTTTAAAAACAAGCAATCACACAAAATATATGATAAATACCTGCACCAACTCCTCCTTATTGTTGAAGTGAGACACCAGGACGTTTTCTCCGTCTGCTACCCGGGTCAAAGAGATTCCCAGACGTCCGTTGGCCTGAAGGTGGCTGTCAGCAGGCAGAGTTCGCCTCAGTACATGACGAACGATCTTCACCAAGTTAAAAGAGGGGTGCATGGGTCCCAGGAACCTCTTCCTCGCCTCTTTAGCAACTTCAATGATGCTTGCCCCAGCATCTCCTGCAGGACAAGGAAGAACTGTAGTTCATGATAAGGCGGACCACAACCAGCATGTATTGCTTGAGTGTAAATGATTAGGTTGATGTTAGATGTAGGACATTTTATGGACAGATAAACATATTTTTGCAGTTTTGTTTACCTAAATTGTATCCACTTTAACTTCTACCATAAAGTTTCTAATGTTCCATTAGGAGATTTATTTAATTTTTAAAACTCAGCTACTCAACTCAACTCAAAACGTTGCTCAGCTCAAAAACAATACATATTCACTCTGATAATAAAACATTTATATTTACAGTTAAAATAAATTACCCATATTGTTTAATTTAAAAGAAACTTGGAGACTCTGAAGATACAGAGGGAAATCCTAGTGGTAAATCCAAGTCAGTATAAGTATTATTGCTAAGATCAGCTTGCTCTTAAGCGAAACTAAAAGTTTAGTCCAATTGAAAAAGCTAATAACAGACATATGTTTAATTAACTGATGGATCAAAGTGATTATTATGTGCAGATTAGGATTTGCTCTAGAATTTTACAGTGCTGTGTTGAAATATATTGAATGAGGCAGAATTTTTATTTTATGTAGATATTATTTTGGTTTGGCCATCAGCCTGTATGTGCAAACCAATTCATTTTTTTACACATATATCGTTTACAATGTTGCTTTAAGATTAAAGAAATATGGGTTTTATTTAGGATAAATCTAAAGGACAATGATAGATACCTACCGAGACACACTCCAGTGACCAAAGCAGTGGCGGTGAGGGCCCCTGCTGAGGCCCCATAGATGTGTCGGGCGTTCTGCACCAGGAAAGGAGCCTGCTCCTGCAGACAGCTGGCCACACCGATGTGGTAGATCCCGAGGAATCCGCAGCCTGCAAAGGAGATGTTCCAAGGCGAGTCTAACGGGAACATATTGGTCCGGAGCTGTACTTTAAAAAGAAAAAAAAAAACTCGCTTTGGATTTAACTGTTACCGTTTTCGAAATTAAATCTTTTTAAAATCAGCCATTCCCGTTCCTGTGTTTGTAAGTAATTTAACTTTGCTAGTTAGTTTGTTATGGCACAACACACTCAAAGATTGTGATGTATAAGAGTTAACATCACGTATAAAAAATACGCTAATAGCTTGATACTAAAAGTTGTAGCAAAGCTGAACTAAAGCCGGGTACAAACAGGCTAATAAATACGTAGTAAACTTTGGAGCGATTGTTGTTATTTCACACGCTTTGATTACATAACAGAGAGGGAGGGTAAAGAAATGACGAGTTTGCCCAATCACGTTTTACCAAGCAACAATATTTGACCAATCAGAAATGGAAACAGGTTGTATTTTAACCAATCACATTCTTTGTCGCTGATTTATTGTTAAAATCAGTCTGTGGTCACTTTTTCTGGTAGAAGTCATTTCCCTTGGCGGAACTTAATGTTTTGTTTTGTTCACTGATCATGTTCCGGATTTGTTTCTTTTTTTTCATAGACCAAAATGGGTCTTATTTATACATTGATTTCGTAATATGTGCGACTTTTACATAATAAGCTAGAAGGAAATTGTGTTGATTTCCTGTATGGAAATCTGGAAACTTCTGTTTAAAATATCGATCTATGAAAACTACATTGCGAATTATATGAACCTTATTTTTCATTTATAAAAGTATAGGGAGATTTTTATTAATGCCTTAATAGCTATGATGTTCATTTTGAAACTTCAATAGCTATATTGATAACAAAGAAATATTTTGCTTGAAAACGTTTTTCACCAATGAATAGTTGAAATGGTGACGGAAACCGATATACCTGATGCTTATTGATCATTTCCTTAAAAAACTGTTCACAGAATAAGACAACAGTTGTGAAAGGGTAAGTTCCAGATACCAACTACTTGTGTGAAAGGCACAGCAGCTGCAGATCCTGTTACTATGACTGTAACCTGTTTTTGCTCCTTACCCTCAGTGATAAATTAAATTCACATCTTTTTGGTACCTCATTTTTTTAAATCTAAATGTCGTTTTAGATAGTTGGCTTATGGTGATCTCAGGAGTGTGGTATCGTTTGAGGTCTGTCTGTATATCAATAATTTTCACTGGAACTCGGGGATGATGTTGTCTGGGAAAGATTTTTGAGACTCGAATTTACCTTTAAAACTGACTTAAAAAACACGTGAGCTTAAACGCTTTATGGAGATCTTTAAAATGCGGTCAATCCCCTCAGACCATGGTGTTCATCACAAAATTTTAAAAGTTTTTATGGTTGCCACATTTTTTTCATATCTACAGTTTCTTATCTTCTGGTAAGGGACTTAAAGTTAAGTTATAAAAAGGTAAAAATATGCACTCTTTTTAAAGTATAATATACAACTGTGCTGGCAGTCATATTTATCATAGCTTTCGTTTAATATGTTGTGCTTTGATTTCTAATAGGAACACCCACATAGAACATATAAATATGTTTTGCACGAATATTGAAACAACAATATAAAAAATAAATTTTATCAATAACGTTTTAAATCATAAATGAGAAAAGTTTCATGTGATGTTTTCAAACATAAACAGTGTCACCATGTGGCTAAATTATATCTTGCATCGTCCAGATACGTTGAGGAATTAGTCCCGCCTTTAGTTGAAACTTTGGCGGCGTTACTCCTTTTACGCTTGTTATATACACAAAAACCAACCGGGTACAAAAAGATGGGCGGAGTCTTCTATACCAGTGCCTCTTAATGACTGCGTGAAGGCCCGCTCTTACCGGCAGTCGAAGTAACTCAAATCAAGCACATCACTGTGATGCAAACGCTTTGCTTCAAAAACGTTCTAAGACCAGGAAGTAGTAGCGTCGCACAGCGGAGTCAAGTCCGTCCACTAAAATTTCCAGTTTTTATCATGTAAATATATAAAAGTTAAGTTAAAAATGAAATATAGCCACAATATGTATCATTAGATTAGTATTTAGACGAAGTTATGGCTCAAGTGAACCTACGGACAATGACTGGGACAATAACGGTTACATTTTCTCCAGTGACATTTTCTTGACGAGGGGTTTTCACCACTTCTCGTAGCTTCTATGATCTTTCTGTTATCAGTCATGTAACAAGTAATAAAAATAGAAAACCTTGTGGAAGTATAATAGTGGTCAATCGGATGTCATTTATGTTGTATTTATTTTTCAATGGAGAGAAAGACTGAAGAAGACACCGCTTCTCATGACCAATACAGAGACAATCTTCCCCGATGGACTCAACAACAAAGCACTTCAGACGATGGAGCTGATGTCGTTACACTTGCTTGCCACGCATCAAGGAAATCATCCCAAAATCCGAAAGTCTCCTCAACCTTGCTGGCTTATATGGAATCGGTAGATGGACTGAAGAATCCACACGATGAACCGGGAGGCCAGGATGAACCCCGTGAGCGCTCCATCTCAAGCCTCTCCTCTTTTTCGTCAATTTGTCATCCCGATTTGTCTTCATCTTCCTCATCTTCGTATGGCTCCGTTCTGTCTCTGACACCTCCCTTGCCTCCTTCAGTGGAGCTCTCAGCTGTTCTGACAGATACAAGGCTGACCCTGGATGTGTACCTGGGAGGAGCAGCTGCTTTGCCCCTGTTATGGGGGTCTGTCCCAGAGCAGCTGAGGGGGCTGCAGTACTTGAGATTGGGCTCTGAGGACCAAGCTGGCCTTGTTGCTGCACTGGATGTCCTTCCCCATCTGACAGAGCTTCGCTCACTGGCCATCCGCGGTAATAGTTATACAGTGGTTTTAATACATGGACATGACTTATGTTATTTAATTACATTTTAATAATTTAGTTCAGGTAGATTTTTACTAAAAACCAACACAGCTTTGATAAATTGCTATTTGGTTCTCACTGGCAGTTTTTTGTAATATAATCAAATCACACTGATCTCAAATTACTTTTAGATTCCCTTCTTGTTAAATTGATACAAATGAAAGATATCTATAACACATTTTCCTACCTTTGATAAATTGTGTTTGAAACTCTTCATCTTGAAGATCATATGAGAAAAAAGGTTCAAGATATCTACACATATTTAAACTTTAAAAACCTTTGCAGATCGAAACAAACTTTTTAGCCAAATGGTTGTTTTCAGGCATCCTTTTGGGCTTTTTACTTTTTAGATAATTAAAAAACTATTCATAACACAATGCCGATTACTAGCTCTAGATATCTACAGTGATCGTTTTTGTGATTTAGAAAACATTGTAGGTATCTGAGATGGCGCTGACTGCCAACACTTTGTATTTTTAAATGTGATATGAATTCCCATCAAAAAGGAATGTTTTTAATTATTATTTCTTGTTGACTGAACAAAGCACGTTGGATACCTAGGATGTTATCTTGAGCTTGTAGGGATTGAATTAACTATTGTATTATTTCAGTCACTCCGTGTCTCTAACCATCTGCCATGTTTCCCCTTCCCTCTTTCTTTAAGGACACTGTCTTTATGACTCACAAGGCGACCCCCTGCCAGGCCTCCTCACCACTTTACCAGATTCAGTGTCGTATCTGTCTCACCTGAAACACCTGGATCTCTCCTTTAACCAGCTTACTTGTGTGCCGCCATGCCTGCTCCGAATGCCAGCTCTGTCCACATTGCTTCTCTGTCACAACCACATCTCGGCTCTGCCTCCCGATTTTGGCCAGTTATCATCTCTAACCTACCTGTCCCTGAAGGGGAATAGGTTGCTGTCTGTTCCCCCGAGCGTGGGCCAGCTAAAAGCACTTCGGACGCTTGACGTATCGGATAACATTCTCCATCAACTGCCTGATGAGATTGGTTCCTTGGGGGAGCTTGTTGAGTTGGAAATATCTCACAATAAGCTGCAGCAGCTGCCAGAGAGCATGGGTAAGGGGTTAAGGGTGAATGACATCCTGAAATAAATAAGAAATTAACAGCAGATTCTATTTGCCGGGAGATAAAATGGTGGCGGGTCGTTAAAAAGTTTTAACTCCTTTTTCATTTTTTGCACAGGCTCTCTTACTTCTCTCAAGGAACTGGTTATCTACAGCAATGAGCTCCGGGTGATCCCAGACTGTCTGAACAACCTCCCTTTGCTTAAAATGGACGTTCGTGATAATCCTTTGGGCAAACCTCCAACGCCGCCTCCTTTGCCTCCCATACATGGTAAGAAGAGATAAAAGTAGCTGTTTCTTAAACTATCTTCTTTGTCTTTATCATTAATATTTTGTTTTATCAGATCATAAAGGGGCAGAAGTTCCAAAGTTACACCTGCGATTCAACCAGCACAGGTACAGCTCTGCAGTGAGGTGATCCAGTTTCTAAACGAACATTTGCAGGCTGTAACCAGACATGTTCCTCTTTTAGTTTCTTTGTTTCCTCTGCTGGATGTCACGTGTTTCTCCCTGGGGGGGCAGAGCTGGTGTTCCCCCCCAGATGCCTGACAACAACAACCAAACTGAGGTGGGCTGAGAAAAGGCTGGACAGAAAGTGGGTGCGGCTGAAGGAACATGAGGTCCTGCTTAGTCGTCCGCTGGAACTTCGTCCTCATGGAATCCAGTTCTTAAAGGTTTGACATGATTCTGAAGTGTTTATTATGTTAGATAGACTGTTGAGCACATATGTACAGAGCCTTGCAAAGGTATGAACACAATTTTAACTTCTGCATAAAAGGGAAATATGAAAACTGAGGCTTGCATATGTTGTAGCCCTACTTCACTTCCAGATAAAATCTGGTGAAGCATTTTTTTAGAAGTTGCCCAGTTAGTTATGTGAGCCCATAAGTGATGGCTAATGTTGGAGAAAAAAATGCATCATTAGGAGCAAGAAACACACCAGACATGTTTGTGATAAAGTTTTGGAGCAGTTTAAAGCAGGTTAAGGTTATAAAAACAATATCGCAAGCTCTTAAACATGGATGTATAAGTCACTGTAGATCCAAAACCTAAAATAGGTTTTGGATGTTTGCCTAATAAAGAGAGGGATACTATGCTTTAATATTTGACCAAAAAAGCAAACTAAGAAAAAGATAAACAACAACTTCCTATTTTCAGCAATAAGAACAGATTTCAGGTCACTCTCTTTTTGTAAACGGTTCCTACATTTTGTAAAAATTCTGAATTAAAAGCAGATTTAGGAACACCAAAGTCTTTTTGTGTATTCATTTCAAAAACACTGCTTTTATCTCGAAGGGAAATGAAATGTTGCAGTAACAACTCAGGTTGTTTTGTTTTTTAACCGGTTGTTGTAGGTGCTGAGCAGAGTTACTCCAACGTGCAGCCACCTTAAGCAGAGCAATTCTAGAATGATAAGTTGCCGTATAGTTTACGTCCTATTTACTTAGAAAGCATAGTTAGAAGATTTTTATTCATTGGTAGAAATTGTCCCCGAATTAAAAACAAAAAATCTAAATCTGCATCAAGCACCTGTGTTTGTCCACATTTGTAGCATTCTTGAATTACTGCACAAAATCAGTTCCAGTTCATATAATGGTGTTCACTTAAAAAATGTAAAACAAGTGTGTGTAAAATACAATCTTTTATTAATTGCATATAGTTGTAGGCATTTAATGCTGTGGGTTTAAGTCAATGACTTGGTCAGACTTTAGACTATACAGCTCAGACTGTCTCCTTTTTCCTGGATGGCTCCTTTCAGCCTGTCAGCTATTTTCCAAAACCTTTTTTACCTTAATAGCCAGCTTACAAGCAGTGTGTAGCAATAGAAAGATGACGTGTTGCTGCATTGCTCTATGTTGCTCCTGCAGCTGGGCACAAATCTGTTTTCCTTTTGAAAAAAGGATTGTTGTTTTTATAATTAGCATTTGGAAAAAAAAAAAACAAAAACACATGTTAGATCAGTGAAAGATATATGCCTATAATGTACATGTCTTTATCAATGGCTCAGAGGGAATCTAATGTTAATTTGTAGCTCTCGGTTATGAAAAAAACAAAACAAGCATGCACACAATGTGTTAAGTTTTGATCACATGGGTATAGCTACAGAAACAATTTTGTTTGCTCTGATACTTTGCCTTCCTTATAACGTCAATATTTGAATGTTTCTGGGTGTTAGGTAGCCATATATGGATTGCTGTGTTAAACCTTACATTATAAGAGTTCAGAGGTAATTTAAATGATAGTTGTAGCTGTCGTTCTTTTGTTTTAGAATTACATTTTAGAGTCCATCTAGGTATGTCTTTGTCTCAGTGTCTTTGGAAGCCTTGCATTCATGTGAAGTCCACTGGCTGTTCCACCAGGGGGCGCTAGAGGCCTACAATATTTGGAGGAAAATAAGATAAAATAAAAACATTTTCAATAATGGACAGTGACATACATATGGCACTGACAGAAATTAAGTCCCTCCTTCCCACTAAGACTAAAGTTTAGGGTTTTAAGGGCCTCTGTGATTGCCAAATAATTACTCAGCCCGAGTGAGAATATAATTCAGTGTTAAAAATATGCTAGTGGTTATTTGTGCTAAGCAAATGCAATAAGCACTAACTAATATGGGTTTAAACAAGAAAAATAATCTAAACGTAGATTTTTTTTCTGAAATGTTTGCCGCACTTCCTTGGAGTTTACAAAGTGGTCCCTAGACAGGAGCTAAATCTGTTTAGTTTTTTTTTTTAAGTTTCCAAAATAATCATTTAATTGCTTCTTTCTTTTATCTTAAGTCTTCTTTTTATTGGAGGCTCCAACCTGCAGCTTAAATGGACAATCCCCTTTGGTGTCTTCTGTTATCTTTAGATTTGCTAAAGTCATTAAACTGTTTCCATAAGAATTCCTGAGTTAATCAAACCTGTCACTTTTTTAGTGCCTCTGTAACAGAAATACTGCATTTGTTCCAAGATTATATAAATCAGTGATTCCCAACCAGTGGGACGAGGGTCACTTTGCTGCCGCACCACTTGTTAGCATCAGTGATAACTTGTGAGGTGATGAACGGAGATCAAAAATGGATAGTTGGTTAGCAACTGGATGAATTAAAAGGAACAGGTGTACAGACAGTGAATTAACAACTTATCTCCCACCAGTCAAACAAAAAAGAAGAGGTCAGAGAAAGTACTTTTCTGAATATTTAGGACTGGTTTTTTTTGGACAGGCTCTGAAGCTGAACCTTTACCACTGTGTGTGGTGTGCGCAGAGACCTTTATCAAACGAAGCTTTGAAGCCGTGGAATATACACCATCATCTTGAAACTAAGCATGCACAGTATGTCAACAAGCCACTTGACTTTTTCGAGAACAAGCTCAGGGAATATCAAAGCAAGAAAAAAGTATTCGAGTCATCATATCGGGTCTCTCAACTCATAGCCAAGGTGGGAAAACCAAACACCAGCGGAAAAAAATAAATTCTTCCTGCAGTAAAACAGATAGTCAGGATGATGTTGGGTGAGAAGTCACCGAAGCCTCAACCTGGGAGTTAGGTGAGTTATATTGCTGGCTTATTTTTCGACTTAAGAACTGCACCTTTATTTGGAAAAGAATCTATGTACAAGCAATATTTTAG
>JAUZNJ010032181.1:0-13812 GCA_034780135.1 Jordanella pulchra | reverse complement strand
CCCGAAAAAAAAAAAAAAAAAAAAAAAAAAAAAAAAAAAAGTTGCAACATCATTAACATTTTTAGACGTTTAAATTAGAAGATAGAAATGTGTCAAATGTTGCTCTAGAATAGACGTATCAACCTTTAGATTTTCTGAAGTTTACAACAGCAGAGGAGAGAGGAGATCATCCCTCCTTTTTTTTTAATCTTTCAGGAAGAAAATGGGGATGTCTCGATCCCGTTCCCTGCAGCAGGTACCATTGCGGTACCGGTATCAGCCCAAGTGGGACGGGAGCGCTTTGGGGAGCTGGGCTCTGTGTCGTCAACGTCCTCCTTGTCCCCGCTACCCCAGTCGCCTGCCCAGGCCATGTCTTACCGAGGCAGGGAGGGATCCTTCGAGTCACGCTACCAGTCCCCCATAGATGACTTCAGGGTGACCCAGGAGGCGCTGTTGGACCAAATGGACCCTCAGAACCGAAGGTGAGCCAGCGGCCCAGCTGCTTCCAGTGGGACTGTGAGGAGGTGGGCATCATCCTCTCTCTGTCTTCCCTTCAGGATGCTGCGGAGGACCAGTAACCTCTCCCCGTACTGATGATGTCACTGACTGCTGTGATTGCTGTTTCCATGGAAACGCCCACCACCGCTTTGGCCTACATTTCAGGCTGCTCTCCCTCCTTCGATTCCTCTTAGATCCTCCCCACTCCTCTGCCCAATATGCAGGATGGGGGTGAGGGGGCTGACAGGAAACTGACGGCTGTGGACAGGAAGAAGAAACAGTACAAAGAATGTTCTGGTCCTGGACTGTAATCTGTCTTTGTTGAGCTCAACAGCTGCTTCGTTTGGAGACCAAGTGGAAGAGAAGAGAGCGAGCGGATCGGTCCTGGTTCCTCTTCTCCTCGCTGTCGATGGTTTATATATTTATTCTTGCTGTGCTGTTGGCCAGAGAACAGCAGCCGCAGACCTGCTCTCAAAGAGCCGCCGTCTCCATGTTTTTAAATGTTCCAATTATTTAAACCTTTAAACGTTCATAATGTGACTTTACGTTAGTGTGAATCATGAGGGCTTATACGGCTACTTTTAATGTCTCTCTGCTTCATGAAGGACATTATATGCCTCTGCTCTAACGCTTACTTACAATCTGGACTAATATCACTGAGGTGTTTCTTTCTGTAAGGTGCGAGGAAGAGATCATAGCCTGTTTTTGTGTTCCAAGGACCACCATGTTTCTCGATGACATTCTAAAACAAGTCGAAAGCTGCACATCATTCCATGGTCCTGCTTTACTAACCCGTCGAACACGCGTCTGTCTCCCCCTCCACTGAGGCTCTTCAGCTGTGGTGATGAGGACACATGGTGGTTCTGGAAGATGGTTTCTGATTTTGTTTCTCGTTGGGATTTTTGTTTGCATCCACAGACCACGTCTTTGTCTTCTAACATGACCAGATTAAAATCTCCGCTTTTTCTCAGTTTAAATAGAATTTTCTGAATGTTTTACCTTTATTTTGATGTAAGCTAAAAAGAAAGAAAACATCTGTAAGAAGGTAGAAAACTGCAAGAATCTGGTTTTCTAAGCTTCACCATTTAACCAACACTTTGTTACATCAACCATTTCATTTTTTCCCCTTGGGGTGAAATCCTGTTTTTTCTTTTCCTGCCTTTAATTTCCAACTTAAATCATCTGTTGGTCTCTAGCAGATATCCAAAGTTTTGTCAGATCCTCTAGATCCATCCAAAGAAAAGCAACCCATGACCATAATGCTGCCACTACCATGTTTCACTGTGGTACTCTTTAAGAGAAGCTGTTTTTGTTCCAGTCCTGACTTAAAAATATTCTATTTTATCCACACATGGAGAAAACAGGAGATGTTTGTTACACCTTAGAACAGAACCAGAACATTCCAGAAATTCTTTTAGTGTTTGTGTGGCTTCTGGACCGGTTCACTGAGCAAAATTTAAGATCCTCTTAATTTTGAATTTATGGACTTTGATTCAAAAACAGGTTGTCAATCACTAAATGTGAACATTTTGAATTTTAAAAATAAACTCGATTTAGATAGGCTAGCAAAAATAAGATCTGAACTAAGCTACTGGTCAGCTAATGTAGGATGTAAATGCATCCAATTTTTACATAAGATTTTTATTATCGGTACCTGAGATTCTTAATTGTAAGAATCCTTTACAACCTGCAGGAACCATAATTACTACGTTTCATCTCAGATTGATGTCAGGTTTAAACTCTTAATCGCTGAATCCAAGTATATAAGATGTTTGTTCGCTAATTTATGCTGCATATTTCCCCAAACAATTTGTTTTCTTGACTTGCACAGCATAGGTCAAATGAAAGGTGTCCTAGTGTTTTTAATTTTTTATTCAAAGCTTGTATTTTAACAGGGCCGTGTGAACCAGGGATTCTGAGCTGTTTCCATACCGATCGTTCTCCCTACTAATAATATGATGCCGAAGCTGTAATTGTGGAAAGATGATGCAGTCAGCAGCTGCTCTGCAGCCCAGTATTCAGTCTCCTGATGAACACAGACCAGTTTCACAATGAATCTAAAGTGATTCAGTTACGCACACGTGGATCTAAGGTTCTGAGTATAAGACATTGAAGATCAGCAGAATGAATGCACTGCTAAACAGAGGCCACATAAACTGGACCAATGGTTCTGGTGTCGCCCTGATGTGACGGACCGACACCACGGGGACCGGGGGGGGGTCTGTGATCAGTGAAGACAGCAGTGGTGTCCGTACAGGTTTGAATTTAAAACCGTTTATTCAGAATCTGTTTGAAACATTTAAGCCATAAGGATGATTTAGGGTGAAAGTGGACTCGTTGCTGCAGGAGCGGGGCATTTGCACTCAGATATTAATCCCGAAGCTCCTTCATGTTGCATGTACTCTTCCTTCAGACTGTGTTAACTTATCGTTTGGTGGACCCCCCCCCCCCCCCCAAGCTTTACCTTTATGTTCTGGTCTGTCTGCACACATTAAAGCCACATCTCCCACAGCCATGATCACATCAGTGACAGATTGTTCCTTAGCACCTTGTGAGCTCGTGCAGAACGTGTCCTGACTGAACTGTCTGATGTACAAATATTCTCTATATTGAGGTCAAATCAAACAGGTTAGCGAAGGACACCTGTGAGGGGTCTTTAACTGTAGTTTTTTACTTATTCTTTATAATTTTATCCATTTTTTTTTCATTTACATTTGCCTTCCTGTAATGTGCCTAAACTACAAAGAGAAGTATTAATTTTAATTTTTTTTTTTTTTTTGCCTTTTCATATGGAACATATTCAAGCCTGAAAAGTAAATAAAATACTCACTGCTTTATACATCCTTACTGGTCTGATTTTATTATCAAATAGTTCAGAAAGTTTATTTTAAACTTCAGATTCCACAGGAAATGCATGTAAACAGCAGGCAAATGAGCAGAGATCTCTTTAAATTAGTCAAGTGTGGAAGCAATGAAGGGATCTGAAATCTGCTCAAAATATTCAATCTGATCAGTTTGATAAAAAAAAAAAATCAATCTTTTAAAGTTTTTCCACAAACTGGAGTTTGAGTTTGATACAGTTGAATCGCTTCAGATGTTACTATAATTTTCATAGGGGCTCCATATGTTGTCTTATTAAAAAGCATCCTTTAAAATATTAAGTTTCCAGTGAATAAAACAGGCCTGAATTCATTCCATTCTGTTTATTCTCCAAATGAATCTGTAAAAATTGTACATCAAGCATAAGTATGGAACTCTGGTAAAAGTTCACAGATCTTTTACAGGTACATTTATTCCTAAGAAAGTTCCATAAAAACAAAGACAGAAGCACTTGATGCTACAAGAAGATCCACGGTCCACACCGTTTTATGCATCGTCTTTTCCTCATTCCTTCTGACGTCACAGGGTGCCCGCCTTTAGATCGAAGACAAGTCTAAATGTCTTCCAGAACAAACTCTTGTCCAAACTAAGCAAAGAAAAAGCATCCAGGAGTCACAAATAACGAGGGAAGCGCTGAGAGCAGCCAGCTTTGGACGTTTGAGCAGAAGACGAGTTGAAAATAAGTCTGACTGGAAAAGAAAAAGTAATCTAAGGCCTCGGCAGGCACCCTGCAGCGACAACTGATGACGAACCTCCCAACGCGTCCAGCCAAGCGTCCACCTGACCAAGCCTCGGTCCAGTCCCAGTAAACGGGGCTGATGGAAAGTTCCTTAATTTAATGGCACGAGGAGGGACTGGAGCGGTCGGCTTTATAGGGTCCATCTCTGTTCGTGGGGGAGGGGAGGACGGGTGAGGATGGATCGGAGATCAATTTCAAAGCACTGATCCTGTTACAAAACCATCTGCTGCCTTTTACTCAGGCCCCCGGAACAAAGACCACCCGCCCTGCAGACCCCATCCTCACACAAAGGCCTCTTCAGTTCCTGTAAGCAAAAACACAAGATTATCTAAACATGTTTCATACATTTATGTAAATTTAGTTCAAGTAAATCTTTTGTACCAGACGGGCATCAGGCTGAAGCATCAGGCTTCGTTACTCATCGACATAATACAGGTGTGTCTGTGGGTTCCACCATCACACGTCTGTGTCACCTGATAATTGCATACAGTGGCTCTGGTGCAGCTCTTATTCTGCCCCTAGATGATTTCCTGGTTTTTATGTCCAGTTGTTGCATTTAAATATTAAAGGCATGTGGCTGGTAAAAGCCCTGGTTTCACTGAACACTGGGCCTGTCGGAGACCTTTAGGTAAAACAAAGATGGAGTCCAGGATTACCTGCAGCAGCAGAGCTGACAGTGTTGGCCTCCACCGCCTCTGATGTGGCGCCACACACAGACTGCTCCATTTTCTCCTCGGTCCCGCCTCCCGGCTGCGGCTCCAGAGGGGAGGATCCTGCAGACGGTGGCTCTGGTCCCGTCTTGTCGGCAGCGGCTTGTTTCCCTCCGGGGATGACCCCTCTGGTACAGAACCAATGCCGCACCAAGTCACTCGTCAGACCAGTCTTCTCAGCCAGTTCCTTTAACTGGAACGGGACAGTTTGTGGTTTTAATGATAGAAGCAACTAAATGCTAAAACTGAACATCTTCAAACTAAAGAAAATTATTTGTTTTCCAACTGGAAATAATGTAAAAGACTGCAGTTTTAAATTTCTGCCATTACATTTTAATTTAACATCTAATATGTTATAAAATAAAACATTATCTACACAGATATGATGATGATGTGAATTTAGAACATAGTGCAGCTCTAATCATCACTAGCTCTAATCTATCTAATCTAAGCAGCTCTAATCTATTGTTTTCTGTAATTATCCACACCCTGTTTTTTTCTTTTTGTTGTTTTTGCTACTTGGATTAAATCTGATAATTTAGTTTGTAAATCAGATCAAGGCTAATCAAACCCAAAATGTACACAAGAGATAAACATAAAATTCAAAGTATTTCCTGGAAGTCTGCATCTCCAGAATCGAATAGAAAGCTAGAAGATTTTGCTTTTTCGACAGGAGAAAATGTATTCAGTGTCTTCAGTGAACAAAAGACTCTTTCGGGATAAAACTGCAGCAGATGAAAGGAGGAGAAACCAAGAACCGAGTTCTGTCACGTTCAAGGAGCTTCCAGGGAATTTCCTCAACAAACAGCAGCAGGGTCACATATCGACTCGGAATATTTTCTCTGGGTTTTTTTAAACTGTCTTTAAAATGATCTTGGTAATGCCATGGTGAGTGTGTGAGACTGTCACAACAGGATAAAAACAAATTAGGAAATGATCACAAAACAAAAATAACTCACATTATTTTTATCTTCATCACAGTTTTATCGTTTTAGACAGAGTAAACAGAAGTACAGGATGTACTCGTGGTCGATTTAGAAAAGGTTTCCCCGTACTCCATGCACCAAATACTGAACATGGCGAAAACAGCCTGACGATGAGCTGAGCTATCTGTGGTCACTGGCCTGCAGCTGGCTGCCTAACAGTGTAAAAGAAACAGTTACCTCAGCAAAAACACAGTGGTCAGAAATATTTTCTAACAGCTGCTTGGCTTGTAAACAAACTAAAGAAAGTTGAGTAAACTTCTCTTGTTTGCAGGTTTTTGCTGAAAAAGCTTCCAGTCTGAGTAAAGATCCAAAGAAGACTCATCATCTAAAAAGTTTCTATTTCCAGCTGTGAGACTTTAATCTTTACTCGATTAACCCATCAAATCAATGTTTTATCATAATCGCTGCAGACTGCGGCTGATCACTGTGACGGTACCTGTGAGTCTCCCAGCCGGCCGTGGGCTTCCAGATGATCCTGGAGGATCTTGGCGTTCTCCTTCTTTAGCTCCTTCTCCAGAGCCATGTTCTGGTACTCCTCCAACCACTTCAGCTGCCCGTTCTTCTGCACGTAGCGGGAGTCTCCAAACCATCTGACCACCTCCGGTCTGGGCAGCCCAGTACCTGAAATGAGCTCGTCGTACTGAGAGGCGCTGGGCCACTGGGTTCGAGCATACACCTGTTTCAGGAGGTGGAGCTGCTCCGCCGTTTTCTTGCCTCGGACGGCTGTGGGTTTCGGGGAGTGGGAGTTTTTCGGTGTCAGGGTGGAGGGTTGAGATGGTTTGGTGGTGGAGGAGGTTGGGCCCTGTGAGGAGGCGGGCGTGCTGCCCAGCTGCGACTGTAAGGCTGGATTACCCACTCCTTCGCCCTCCATTTTACCGCTAGCCTCAGTCACCTTCAGCATCTTCAGGTTGATTTTAATGGGGTTAACCTTCGGTTCCCCTGAACCATCATCCTTCTGCCTCTCGTCTCCATCAACCTCCATCTCCTCCTCATCCTCTTTAGGTGCTCGCTCTGCCTCCTCCTTCTTCTTCTCAGCAGCCAATCTCTTCCTCTTCTCAGCAAACCAGCCGTGAATCTCCCTCCGAGTCATCTTGGTTTCAGAGCGCAGCCTGTCTACTTCCTCTCCTGCCGGCTCAGCATTCTGGGCAAAACTGGCCTCCAGGGCTATAACCTAAACAGAACACATGCAGAGAAGAGATGAATACCATTTTCCAGATCATAAAAAGATAAACAAGAATAAGATCAGGTTTCTTTTGCATAAGGAACTCAATAAGGATTTTTTGGTCAGTCCAACCCAGCAACACCACGGCCATTAAAGCAGAACATCTGCTGGTTCTGAAGGATTAAAAGCACAGATTCCAGCTCTAGTCCACAGGATGTATAAACAGCAGAACAGCAGCTCAATCAAAGCTCAGTTAAGGTCCTGCAGGTCAAACAACGTGCTCTGCTCCTCAGCCGCCACAGCAACAGATGGCGGCTCAGGCATGACGTTATCCATCTCTACAGTAGCTCGCCAAGTTCAAGAAAGGAACGTTTCCATCATCAGTTCGTTCAGATCGAGGCCTGTGTGCATTTGCACCAGAAACCAACCAAAACCAGAGTGGTTCTTTGGTTCTCACATGCAGACGGTTCAGAACAACTGGCCTGTTTAGGGTGGAGCAAACCCGGAGCGACATTAACATTGACCCTTTAAACGTCTCTCAAGGCTGAGGTCATTCCTTCTGCTTGTCCACCATTTTCTGTAACCGTTTTTCCTTCTACTCAACTTTCCAGTTAACGTGCTGGGATACAGCACTCTGAATACAAGCTTCTTCAGTAATTTTGTGGCTAACTTTCACTATTAAGGGTATCAGTGGTTGTTTGCAAAACTGTCAAGTCAGCAATCTTCCCTTTGAATACTCTGTATCTGCATTAGTCTCCTGAGAAAGCTTGAAAGCATTTTAATGAGCCATAAGATCAAAACGATTAGAAATAAAACCTCTATCTGGAACCCAGTCTTGGAATTACAGAAATAAATTGTCAGTAATATTTTAACACCAAGAAAAAAACTCAAGAAGCCAACAGAAACAGTTTTAACCTTAAAGGTTCCCCTTAAGTAACTACAGTATATTTGAAGGAGGTAAGGGGTCCGGACTGCTTCCAGGTCAAAGTTTAACCTCACCTGGTGGGGGTCTCTCTCCTTGTAGCGGACAGCTGTGAAGTCCGGTGAGGGTAACCTGAAGGGCCTCCTGGGAGGATTGCTGGGGGATGTGGGGGTCTGGGTAGGGGGTGAGGAGCTGTGCGGGGCTGTTTTAGCACTGGGTGTGCTGCTAGTGTCTGACAGATCGACTGCAGCACCCGTTCCGGCGCTGCCGCCGCCTCCTGACGTGGCGCTGGGCTTACTTTGCCCCCCTGTGCTGGAGCGTGAGCTCTTGCAGTTGCGGAAGTGGTAGCGTCGGTCGCTGAACCACTTGCGGACCTCCCGCACCGTGAGGCCGGTGAGAGCGATGAGGCGGTCCACCTCCTCCTGGTCGGGCCACTGGCTGACCTGGAAGCTGTCCTTCAGGACGCTGAGCTGCTCCTGGGACTTCTTGCCTTTGTAGAAGTTGGAGTCCAGGTAGGAGGCGGAGGACGTCCGGGAGCCTGAGCTGCTGCCGGGAGCCACAGCAGGAGACGGCGAGGAAGATTTGGGGGCGGGAGATGAAGCCTCTTCGGTTTTGATGGTTGGAGAGTCACAAGCAGAAGGATCTGCTTCCCCTGTTGTTGTACCCGCTGCGTTGTCATGGTTACTGCAACCGTTGGCGTCTTTGCTCTGCAGGGTTTCACTGCTGCTGGCGGCAGCCTTGCCGTCTGTGGGGGTCTTAGCGTCAGTTTGAACCGCGCCGCTTCCGCTGGGTTTAACCTCTGAGTTTTTTCCGCCATCCTTGCTGCTGACATCATTGCTGCTCTTGTCGCTGGAGTTGGTGGTAGCGACACTGCTAGCCTTAGCATTGCTATGGCTTCCACTTCCAAGGCTGAGGTTGATGACCCCTCCCTCAGTACTGCAGCTACTGTTGGTGCCTTTACTGCTGTTGATGACGTTGCTCCCAGCGCTGCTGCTGCCCACCGTTCCCACCACCATGCCGGTGCCTTTGTCTGCCACCAAAGCCGCAGCAGGTCGGGCCTGCATCATGGGCCGAGCCGCTGCCTGAGGCTTCGGCGTGACGGCCAGGGCCACTGGAGCGCTGCTGACCTGGATGCCATTGGCCACCACAGGCTGCGTGACGATGACTCCTCCTTGGCTAACCAGAGAGCCCTGCAGGAACTGAGGGATCCCTGTGGGCCCCAGAGAAGCAGGGAGCACCGTGATGGTGTGCGGAGCAGGGCTGTGGTGACTCTGGCTTTGGTTCTGCGAGCTGACAGGCGCCGTCTGGATGATGGTGTTGAACATCTTCCTCCTGGCCTCCTCGATCTCCTCAGGAGACCAGCTGATCCCCTGTTTCAGTCTCTGAGCTGTGAACCAGATCTTGATCTGCTCCTCGGGGAACTTGGTGACCACCGTCAGGTAGCACAGCTCGGCCTTTGTGGGGTACGGGAATTTACTGAAGGAGGTCTTTAGAAAGGAAGACGAGTCCATGGAGGCACTGTAGGTGGGGATGCTGCTCAGAGGGATCATTACCTGCCAAGGAAAACAGAAAACAGTCCCTAAGGTAATAACTATCAGACGTCACAATCATACCGACACTCAGTGTAGGAGCTAGGGCTGCAACTAACTATCATTTTTTTCCATCAATTAATCTGTCAATTATCCTTTCAATTAATCAATTAATAAGCAAAAGAAAAGAAAAGAAAAGATTTTACATAATGTGAACCAATTAAAATCTTTTCCACTTTAGAAACTTTTAAATAAAGCTTATTGATGGACACATTTTTTTTTATCTTAAATAGACAGTCTTTATATATTTACTTTTACAGTTATGTACAATTACTGCTCTAAGCGAGTCGCTCTGTCAGCTAAAGGCTATTTTAGAGTCTCCATACTCTAGTTAATGATTAATCTATTACTAAATTAGTATTTCAATAATCAATTATTCACGATTAATCCAATTAATTGTTTCAGGCCTGCGGGGAACAAGCAGAAAAATAACTGGATCTTTTTGTTCATTTAAGAAAAAAAACAATTTTTATTAGGAACTTTATAAAATCTGTAAACGCTCCACTCATTAAATGTCTATTTGGAACAGAAAGCGCCCCGTTTTTGCAGCAGTAACCTTCCAAACTAAAAGCACATTAAAGCTTAAAGACGTGGGATTTGGATCGAGTTCTTCTTCCTTTATCGTGCCCTTAAAGTTCATCTTGATGTTCAGAGGACTTTACTGCAGAGTTTATATGAGAAGTGATTCATGGGATAAACAACCTGATGAATTTCTATTCTTTTTAGATTTTCTTAGTTAAACTTTAGACTCATTTGAATGTTTCTGTGATAAAATAATCCAGTAATTCTGCAGGTTTTAGTGGGTTGGATTAGAAATAAATTTAATCTGTACACAAATCAAGGAAAACAAACTAATGTAAAAGTTTGATTTCCTTTATAATCAGCATTCAACTTGGTAATTTAAGTACAATAAGTACAACTTACTTGCCCTGGTATGCCAGTCAGCTGCTTTTGTTTTCATGTTTGACACCTTTAAGCCAGAAGCAAAGATTACTGTCAAAAAGGGTAAACCTGACTTTCTTGAACTGGACCCCATTAAACTCTCCTGAAGGAAATGAATGAAGTTTACTCAACAAACTAACTGAACGCCAGCAGATTGTTCTTTTCTTTGCGGAATGTAAAAAGAACCAGATCTTAACACCCGACGTCTAAAAAAGAAACAAACGGAACTGAAGAAAAACTGAAGAAACAACAAATTTCAAATGTTATAACTAAATTAGATTTTATCAAATCCATGGTGGAAAATCTGGACTTATTTAAAACCTGAGTTTTTAAACGACCCCACAGAAACTGGTTTTGCAAGACTTGCATTAAGCTTCCTGTTTGACCAATCTGAAGCTCAGACTTTTAAACAAAGAGAAAAAACTGAGGTCTTTGATTGGAAGCCAGATCCGTGACTTTCAAGGAAACTCTACTAACATTATTTTGGGCCTCTATCGGTTCCTCTTCACAGAACCAGGTTGTACCTTGGGTAGATTTTGTGAGGATGATGATGAAGAAGCAGAGGAAACGGTGGAGGAAGCTGTAATCGGTGCAGAGTGGTGAAGACTTCGGTTCTGAGCTACAGAAACAATCTAAAGTGAATTGGAAAAAACCCCATGATTAATCATGTGAACTGACCTAAAACAAACAGAGAACAGTAGAATCGCTGCTACCTGAGTGATGGGCGTCTTCAGCAGAGGTAATCCTGCCGAGCCGTTGACGATCTGAATGGCTGAGGGCAGGGCCGCCTTGCTGGTCCCGTTGTGGACGATGGTGGGGACATGGCTGACTGTAGCAGCGGCGGATTCTTTTCTCTCTGATTCTCTGGATATAGAGACAGAGTGCATGTCTGAGGGCTGCTCATCAGAGACGGAGTGAGACACCACAATCCGCTTGGACTCAGACTTGCCCTTCAGCATCCTCATGATGGGGGTTTTAGTGATGGAAATCTCACTGTCCCTGCACACCTCTGCCCCAATCACCAGATTCTGCTCGATCACTACCCTCCTGTCCCTTTTCCTCAGCTGCAGAGTCGTATTCAAAGTGCTGGGATGGACCCTGGCGTTGTGCAGAGCCAGTCCCTCAAACTTTAGCGCTGAAACTCCGCAGCTCATGCATATGAAGCCCGGGTCCGCGCGGAAGTCCGGGTGCCCTGTGTAGACGTGATCTAGGAACAGGTTGAGGTCGTGAGTTTCGAAGTTGCACGGCTTACAGGTGTAAGTGCCGCCGCTGTCCTTATCTGGATCCCCCGCCTCCGGTTTGGAGGAGTCGCCCGCATTCAGAGGGGAGCGCCTGTCCCCGCAGGAAACCCTGGGGTGACGGAGGGGAAGCGGAGAGTCCCGCTCGACCTCCTCTACCGAGCGGACGATCTTACTGGGAATCATGCATGGCGTGGTGGACTTCCTTCTGCTGGCCATGGTGTGATCACAGGGTGGGGAGGGCCGGTCAAATGGCTGAGGGGCGGGAGAGAGAAGATGGATTCCTCCTTCACTACACACCAGACATGAGGACAGCAGGATGGAGGGGTTTGTCCATAGGTCCCCCTTAGTAAATCTCTGTACAGGCTTTAGTCAAATCCTAAAGAAAAGGGAGGGAAGAAGATGGAAAGATCTGTGATTAGTCAGAATACTCTCAAACTAGAAGACAAGTAAACAAAAACGAGAAGCATTTCCTACTTAGGTGTTCACCCTGCTGGATGAAACAATAAACATGGACAACAGGACCTTCAGGACAAAAACATCCTGAAGAAAAAAAGAAAAAGATTTTTAATAAACTCAGCTAAGGCTAAAGTTCCCCTGCATTTATGATGCCATTCAGTCTCAGTCTGCCTCCTCACTCCAGGCTTTTGGGAGAGCTCCTGTCCTACCCCCTTCTCTCCCCTCCCCCATGGAACTGCGTCTCACTTCCTCCCTTTCAGACACACCCCCACAGAGACAGAAAGCTGGATTTTCTATTTGTTTTTTTTAAACCCACTGCCTGTGAAGTGTCATTAAACGTGTTTCTAACTGTGAAATCAATCTATATTTGAACGTTCTGCTCATTGAAAATGAAGCAACTGTGTGTTTTAAATCCTTTTTTTTTTTTTTTTTTTTTAAAAAGGAGACAAACACATTCCTGAGCAATCAGATCCAACAGAAACAAACCTGCATCTCAAAAACGTTCACCTCCAGAACCTCATGTTCTTATATGGAAAGGGTGAAGCTTCCTGTGGAGTGGGTGGGGGTTCGCTCCCTTCCTTTCCACCTAACATGGAGGTAGTGATGCCGGATTGAAGGACAGCTCTAGGGCAATTACACTCCAAGTCAGTCTGCCCAAACATGACATCTCACGCACAGAGCAGGAAAAAGCTCACAGAGCCTCCAAAACTAAAATGCAAAGGAGCGAATCTTCATGCAAAGACTTTTTTATTTAATGCATTCATCATAAAATCCACTTCAACAGAACACGCTCCAAACCTTTACTCCCTCTAGCTGTGCAGGAAGCTCGTCTGAGGCTAACATCACAGCTGGTAACCCTCTTTCTGTACCATATCTTTGTTGAGGTGTGAAAGAAACACAGACTGGATGTGATCGCTCTCCTCTTGTTGTTTTTTCTCCTTTAAACCGACGGATGCATGAATAAATTCTTGGTTTCCTCCAAGCAGGGCTCACGCTACATGAACTCAGAGCTCAGTTTACCCCATCAAGACTCGGGTGTCACTCGACATACAGAGAGTTCACTTTGTTCTATTCTATTAGGGCACAGAGAGGCCAGAATAAAGTCAGGCCCAATTTAAGCATCGGCAGGATTAAAAGTCGAACTCCAAACACGAGTTTAATGAGGTAGAATCTCTACCAATCTGGATCTAATGCGTGAGTGTGTGTGAGGGGTTAACAGGCAGCGCTTCTTCCACCCCACTGAGAGCTACTGCCCTCAGTTTGGGCCGCCGTACACCCCCGCCGCCACCACTGCCATTCAGTTCTGCATCAGGGGGCACCGCTCTGCCAAGCCAGGCTGATCACGTGACCGACACAATGGCTTATGGGTGGGCAGTCGCAGTCATCCATCACGTGGTTGTGCTGGGTGTGGGTGGCAGGAGAGAGCGAATGGTAGATGGTGATGATGGAAGGGGGGGATGGGCAGGCCGTTTGGGGTGGGGGGGTAGGGGTGTTAACTATCGTGAAGGAAGCACTGAGGTGTTTCTGTGAGGAATTTTCCTCCACCGTACCCCCCCCCCCCTGCAGCCAGCCTACCCCCGCATGTCAGAGCCCCCTTCTTGCTCCGAGGTGCAATCACAGCGTCTCCCTCCCTCCCTCCCTCCCTCCTCGCTGCGGAGCCTGGAATGTTCTGCCAATGGACATAACCTGGAGTTCATGAAAAAGTTCA
>JAUZNJ010032180.1:0-13813 GCA_034780135.1 Jordanella pulchra | reverse complement strand
TCTCCTCTGATGAGCTGATGGCCCTCAGGTGTGCAGAGGGCTCCAGCCCAGGAGACCCACGGCGCACTCTGCTGGAGAAAAGATGGAGCAACAGGCTCCGGATCCCAACACTTTTATTATAAACAAAAAAATATATCATCCACATAATTTAATTGTTACTCCTTTGTCAAACCACACAGACCAAAATAGTAGTTAAGTGGTTCATGCTCTTAAGACATGTCGTCCATTAAATAATTATTTCATTCATTAATTCATAACAAACAATAACAAGAATGTTTTCCAATTCTTAAAAATTTTAGATCATAAAAAATAACTGCATAGTTTTTCTTACTAGTAACTTTGAACGAACGGTTACTGAGTAACTAAGTTATTTTTTATGAGAAGTAACTAGTAACTATAACTGCTTAATTTTTCAGGTAATGTTCCCGACGTGCATCTGTTTGCTGATTCATTAGCCCATTCAGGAACCATGCAAGGCGATGGCATGAAGACGTAAATTGCTGCTCCCTCCATCTGCTAACCATTGTTAATGTTTTTGGCTTATTTCATTAGCAAATGTTTAAATTGAGACTTACATAGCATTTATTATCACCGTGTTATTTTCTATCATGCATCTGAAGAAAGAAAAAGCAATATCAGTTTAAGAACTGGAAAAACAGACAATTTTGAAATTATTTAAAATAAACAGCACGTGTTCAGGATTAGTTTGACTGATAACAAAATAAGTGGATAGCAATATGGAAAAAGTAAAGCGCTGTGAACTCGTGTCCTTTGACACTATCTGATATCAAAGAGTTTTGCAGACTGTCCTGACAAACCCAGCCAATAATCTCAGCTGTGATCTGCTGTTGTGTTGCATCACATGATGAACTGCTTTTGAATAATCAAAAGTTGCTCCAAAGTGGCTTTATTTTAATAAAAAAAACTACCAGCTTACCACATTGACACAATTTAAAGCAACACTTACAAGACATTTAATTCATCTGTTTGTCTTCCTTCATCTTCACATGTTGCTGTGCTGTATAGGAAAAACAGTGACTACAGGGATCAACTGAGGCCACGGTTTTCTCTCTGTTGTTCCAGCTGTTCCACCTCATGCAGCTGTGCATGTTTATAAATGGTTAATCAGTTAACATGCAACCACTGATGCACAGTGCTAAAGAAAGGATGCACGCTAAAGTCACTCTTCCACTCATCTGTCGACCTTTCTGACAATCTGCTTCCTTAGAGTTTGGAATAATGAGAAAACAGAATCAGCTTTACTGGCTTAGTGTTTGCATAGAAACAAGGAACTTAACTCTTAATATAAAGACATTTACATATAATAAATATACACACTTTTTGAAGAAACATTTTTTATAGGAATGTGTTTATGTATGGTATCATTATAAAATAGTTTGTGTGATGGATGTTTGGGGTCAGCAGATTTACATTGGCCTGTTTTCTGGCCTTAGACCTGCATAGGTCCTGAATGGAGGGAAGGTCAAACAGGAGAAGATCAAATCATGAATACACAGATACTCACAGCATTATTTTGTGTTGTCTAGCCTTAATCTTTATCGCACTGATACTTAACATATTCAATCACAAGTTATATTTTGCAGTTTTATCTCAACGCTCTTTGTTTAAATCCGTTGTAGCTTCAGATCTCTGAATTTAACATGATTAAGTCATATTTCAGTCTATAAATGTAACTAAATGCTGAAGATGTGTTTGCAGCTTCTTTTTTTTATTCATACCGACTTTAAACGCCAAAGGTTGTTCGTTTTGTTTCTTATTTTACTGTTGGGTATGTTTTCTGCATGCCCCGGGCTGCTTTACCATTGGTAGAGTCCCTCATTTAGTCCTCCTTAAAATCCATTGTTTCCAAACTCCTTTCTAGTGTATACCAGGATATTTGGGAGTTTTTTTGTGCACTACAAGATCATTGAATGCTTTCAGCAACACTAATTACTTAATGATCATGAACTTTAGTTATACAGTCACAATAAAATAAAATCTAAAGAACCAGATTTTTAAACTTTATGTTTAAGTTATTTATCCTAGAAGTTCATTTCAGATACAAAATATTATAAACATATATGACAAAGATGCAGAGGAGCAGAAGTCTCTTTGACAGCTAGAAGAATCGACTGTTTCATGAGTTTTGTTTTTTTATTATAATGATTCTGCTGATTCATGGTTAGAAATGAATGTCTGGCTTTCATTTGTTCACTTTATTTTATTATTATTTTTTCCAGATTCAAGTTGTGTCTGTAACCATTGTGGGTTTTTGTTCAATTAAATGAGGGGTACCAACAATTTTGTTTATGCGTGTATAATAAAGATAAATATAAATATAATCTGAAGTGTCTCTTAGGTTTCAAAAGGTTTTATGAAGTTTTTTTATTGTCAGTTTTGAAGAAAAAATAAGAAGTACAGTTGAGACATATCTTACCTTTTTACTTAATGTTGCATTTAAATCTGAGTCTTGAGTTTTTTGCTGCATATTTTAGGCGGAAATTGCTTCTGAAAGCCTCTGGTCTTCCAGCTGGGTTTAAAGATTTTTTTTTTTTTAAGGGCAACAAAGGGGGTCAGCATCTCTGTTTAATAAACTCAGGAAGTATGGCAGTCAGAGCTTTGCATTGAATGACAAGGGACAAGGGAGTGATACAGCTGCACTATTTGAAAAAGATTAATAAATTGTTTTCCTTAACAAAAGGTTAAGTCCTTAGACACATGGCTATTTATACTAAATTATAGTTCTTCGTTCAAATCAAAATTCAAAATCAGTGCCTCTCTGCAGCCATTTTAGTTCAAAAGCCTAATTAGAACAGTGCTCGTATTTTAATGCGTAGAAACCTTCTCTACATAATAGTCGTGGGGAAGCAGTCGATCTAAAGGATAATCCATGGTGCTCGGGGTGAGAACAGGGAGTTTATCGCAAATTATCTGCTCATTCTTCCCATCACTGGCTGGCTCAGCAGCTAAAGATGATCCTCACCAACTGTGCATATCACCAATGGGATGTGCACAGGAAGTGTGAGCGTGCACACTGCCTGCACACACTAAGCCAGCTGACAGATTACTTTTGAGTTTTATGCTTTGAACCTTGACTTAGCTGATTCCATGTATGTTAAGCATACATTATAGAATATCCTCCTGAATTACCAGGCAGGATTTACCAATGTTGACAAATATAGGGGACAAGTCTGGTATTATTCCTCCTCATCCTTTTGTACAAAGGCTGTTTAATGTTGTGCTTTTACGTGAGAATAGCTCAGTAGCTTTGAAAGCTGCTTTGTCATGTTAAAAACTGACATTTTTTTCTCAAATTGCAAATTATGTTATGGTGATTCAAAACATAAAGTTGGTGAAAGAAATATGTTCAGATCTTGTCACAGTCTCAACTGGATTTGGTTCTTAACTTTGTCTAGGCCATTCTAGGAATATTAAAATGCTGTGAACTAAACCCCTCCATTCTAGTTTTGCTTATATGTTCTAGGTGATTGTAAAGGTTTTTACTGCAGCTTCTGTAGTTTTTATCCAGGATTGCCCTGTATTTAGCTCCACCCATCTTTCAGTCCACTCCATCAGCCCACCTGTCCCTGCTGAGAACAGCCTCACCTCAGGATGCTGCTGCCTCCTCTCTGTTTAGTGAGACTGTGTGTTCAGGGTGGTGTGGGCAGTTTTTTTCTGCACACAAACCTTTTTGTGCAGTTCAAAGTTTTATTTTCAGCTGTGTTCTTTAGTCTTTATAATGCTTTTGGATTCCTAATGTCATCTAGACTCTCTACTATTTGTTTTCCAGAGTCATTTGGTTGCACTGGATTTTTTCAGTTTGTAAACAAATCTGACGTATGTTTTGCAGATGTAAACTACATGTCTTATTTGTGGATTTTTGTGGATTTTATAAATTCACTCAGACATACATTCAAGTTTGTGTTTATAATGTGATCAAATGTGTAAGATCCTCAGGAGATTTAAGTTGTGACTGTGAAAAATATGTGTATATTTTTTGAATAATCTTGTTAAATTCATGTGTAAAATCATATTATGTTTGTCTATCCACAGGTGCTGAATCTCTTTCTTGCCCTACTGCTCAGCTCCTTCAGCTCTGACAATCTATCCGCTCCTGAAGAAGACGGTGACCTAAACAACATTCAGATCGCCATCGGTCGCATCCAAATCGGCATATCTTGGGTCTCTAGGAATATCGTTGACTTCTTCAGTCATGGCTTGAGAAACCACAAGGCCAAAAAAGCCACTCAGGCCGAGCAGGTGGTTGGAAATCACATAGAAAGCAACGGGGGAATTATTGGAAGCTACGGAGGAAAGTACATCATTCCTGAAGAGGACAGTTATATGACCAACCCAAACCTGACTGTTATCGTCCCCATCGCTCCAGGAGAGTCAGATGTGGAGTTCCTCGAAGAGGAGAATTCAGAGTCATCAGAAGATGAAGACAACAAACCAGTAAGATTGCATTAAAAGTCATATTTTTTTCTGAAAATTATAAAAATATATTTTCAACGCATTTTAAAAGACTAATTTGCTTAAATAGTTGGCTTGAAAACATATCATGCTCTATCTTAAGTTGTTGGGTTGTTTTGGTTCATTTTCTTTTTCACACCAAGGTTGCTGTGGTTCTGTGACAATGTTGTAGCATCATCACTGTTAAACTATCTGAGATATTCAACAAGGCGGGACGTTTCCTTTCAGCCTTTATCTTAGCTCCAAACATGGAAGGAAAATGTTGCTAGTGGAGAGGTACACTCTTGTTCTCAAAACATCTAAACCTTCCCTTTAAAAACAGTCTGTCTTGGTGATAAAAACATGCTAAATGATTTTCCACATAACATAATAATTACACTTTTATATCGCACTGTTCTAGATAGAAAAAAAAGATTAAAAGCGAAGTCCTTTAGAATAAAATAACCTAACAGCCCAAAAAATCAAGAACTCATAAACAAAATAATAAGAAAATAATAAAAAGTACATTTCAAAACATGTGAATCTATCTAGCTTTCAAATGAGAGCATTTCCACTGGCTCCACATCGCCTGGCTCTACTCCACCTCACCAGTTTTCACACATTTCCATCAATGATTTTACAGGACCAGTGCTGGATGTTTCTGCTCAAGAACAATCAGAGATGAGTGGCACAAAAAAAAACAATATCTCTACTGAAAAAGTAGTGTTGGAAATGTTTGAAAACTGGTGGGCTGGAGTAGAACCAGACCAAGCGGAGCTGGTGGAAGAGACTTCTATACTTCAGGACCCATTAAATAAATGATCTGTGTAAGTTTTTAACATAGACAGACATTGTCAGCAGGTCATTATCATATCATGTCAGGAACCTATGTGTGCATACTTCCTGTCCTAAAGAGCTCTTCAAGTCAGTAGAAGAATATTAAATTCTTTGTAGTTGTATGAGGATTTGAAAAGTTGAAGGATTTTGTCAG
Organism: Jordanella pulchra; assembly: GCA_034780135.1. Classification (NCBI taxonomy): domain Eukaryota; kingdom Metazoa; phylum Chordata; class Actinopteri; order Cyprinodontiformes; family Cyprinodontidae; genus Jordanella; species Jordanella pulchra. Next base: position 8,370 of record JAUZNJ010032180.1, on the reverse strand, counting down.
AACTTTGGTGGCAGCATTTTAAAGTTGTTGTAAAGAGGTGAATAATGAGCTGTAATAATCCAGTCTTGACACAAGATTGTAAATAATTATTGTTAAACGAAAGAATGGAGCTTAGTTTGGCAATATAAATAAAAACAGGAATTAACCAGACTTCAAGATTTGCCTAAAAAGCAAAAGATCCAACATAATGATGCAAGGGTCAAAGGTTAACAGCAGTTAAACCTCAGTTCAGGTCAGGTGTAGAAATTATAGATTTTTTGTGGGGAGGCTCAGGGACAGAGTTGTGAACAATTGTTCATCTCTGGTCTAAATCACAACAGAGTGGGTGCAATTTGTTTCACACAGTGTGTATAAAAACTCCCATGATATTAGGGCTAAATAATGTCAGATGTTGCCTTTGATAGAAAGTCAAGCCTATAGGGTTGCATATTTTATTTTCGTTGTTGTATATTTTAGATAAATCATTGTTATCATTAAAGTTGAAGAGAAATTAGTTTTATTTTTATGTTGCTGTTCCTTTGTCGGTTGATCTGCCTTTACACAGTTGTAGTTAAACACCGACCATGCAATCGTTCATTGTTATTAATACTTTGTTAACATTTTAACATTGTAAGTTATTACCTTTTTTTAAAGAAACATAGCCTAAAGATTTTTTTTTTCATGTAAACGTTTGGCTCCTGCCTTTCTGCTCTAATTGGCTGTAATCCTTGTGCATCCTCTTCAGAAATGAAATAAAATTAATTACTTACTTGGCGGCAACAGTGGGGTAGGGTGCAGGAAGTCGTCTTACAATTGAAGGCTCCACCCAAGCTCTCTACGTCTGCTGTTGTCTCCTTGGGCAAGAAACTTCCCCTGCATTGCCTGCCGATGGTGGCGCCTGTGTAGCCTCGCTTCTGTCAGTGAATCCTACAGCAGCAGTGGCTGCAATGAAGCTTGCCATCATCAGTGTGTGGATGAGTGAATGAATGAATGTAGTGTAAAGTGCTATGGAGTCCCCTGGCCTGCTGTACAAGTACAAGCCACTAAGCATATACTGGCCATTATTTCTCTTTGCATTTGATTCCTTCAGGGTGACATGGGGCAAATTGTACAAAAAACGATGCATAACCGGGTAAGACGGATCTCAGGTGATGTCATAAAAGCAGACCCAGTGGGCAGGTAAAAAAAAAAAAAAAACATGGCCTGCATATCTCTAATGCAAGTTTCTCTGTTATCTGTGAAATTGAATTTTGGCTACCGAGATAATAAAATGTGTTTTTTGATTCAATTGATAAAAGCAGTCCACCATCCAGCGTTCACCAGAGTCTGAGCACTTTAACAAACTGTGGATTCCTGACGTCTCATCTTGGTGCATATCAGATACGCTTATCTAGCAGCATAATCTGTCAAGCAGAATTTGATGGTCAACTGTATCAGAAGTTGATGTAAGGTCCAAAATAGGCAGAACAGAACAGTTATCTTTGAAAATATGGATGAAAAGATTTTTATATGCACGTTTATAGAAGAGCCGCTACAGTTGAATGAGAGCAAGGATGCTGTTCGAATGCAGAGCAGACAGTGCATTTAAATGCAAGCTTGGAGATTGGTCTAAAACGGCCAACTGTCAGGAAGCGGTTGAGGTTGAGGTGGTGAGGCAGAGGCAGGAACCAGGATGCGGTGAAAAAATGAGGTTTTAATAATGAATAATCCAAACGTGTACAGTTAACGGAAAGTCCTCAGGCCAGGCAGCACGACTCAAACAGAATCCAGGGTTTAAACACCGGTAGAGCTGGTCGTTCGAGAGGGAGAAGGAAACAACAAGGAGTGGCTAGAGAGCCTTGGCTACTTAGACACACTAAGACAAACTCAGACAAGGACCCGACATCGAACAGAAGACACTGGTGGATTTAAATACACAGGGAGGTAATCAGGGAAACGAGACACACCTGGGGGTAATCAAGGGAGGACAGGACGACACGGAGAGCACAGAGACAACAAGAAGCTCAAAGATGGAACACAGAACTACAGATTATGACACCAACGTGAGAATGATCCAGCTGCTCACGTCTTAGACTGAGTCATAACAAGACATTTAAAGATCAGTTTTCCTCCAGAGACGTTCAGTTACTCTGTTTCTACTTGTGTTTGGACCAAAGAGCAGGTCATGAGACAGGAGTTGTTTGTTTTGGGTTTTTTCACAGAAAACATCTAAGGATTAGGTCAAATCTCCCATACCTTGTGGGAAAATGTGTTTGGACTTTTGAACCTAAAGTGAAACTTAATCAAACATTTCCTCATAATGTAAGTTTAGCTCAAAAACCATTCAGCAGAACAAGAAATGAAACCATAAATAGACCTAAGCATGGTGGTGGTTGCATCATGCTGTGTAGTTTATTTTCTTTAAACTGAGGTTTTTTATTCAAAGAATATAATAGCAGTTTAAAATATGGACAAGGGATATTCTCAAATCTGATTTATTAAAGGAAATTCTCCAAGCCAGATTAAGCAGATATCACTAAAAGATAGGATGCTGATGGAATCCCTAGAAGACCTGAAGTTAGTCTTTATATGATAAACCTTGATAAAAATGTGCTTTAAAGAAATAAATGAGGAAAGTCCCTCACTTTTAAACAATCTTTTTTTACAGACTTATGTTTCAATTCACAAATGTCTGATTATAACGTTGAGAAAGGTTTGAAATAAATAATTTTGATCTGATTTATTTCTTTTCTTGTACTTATCAAAAAGCTGGGACTTTAGCAGCGGCTGTGATTCTAGCTAGGAGTAAAAACATGGAGACATGGAGCTCCTTAAAGTTTCTCTTTTTATTTTAGTGCTGAACACATTTTTAACTATTAATCTGGTCCCTTGCAGTGTGCATCTGGTAAAATGTTTACATTTGTAATTTGCAATAATAGGGAACAATTTTTAAATTCATTTATAAAGTGCTTTTCAAGATCTTATATGAATCTGAAAATTATTCATTAGTGACATAGTTTAATGGCAGCAATCCTGATGCCCTTCGGGGATTAATAAAGTATATTTGAATTGAATTGAACTGAATTAAATCCTTTCGGTGAGGATTTTGATTTGCACGTTTTAGATTCATTTTCCTGCTGTTGTCCAGCCTGGTTAAAAAATTTGAATGTTTCTAATCAGAGGAAGTAAAGAAAAAGGAAACTCTCAATGATGTGCAGAATAGTCTGTTTAAAAAGTAAAAAAGGCTCTAATTCAACAGTAAGTTTCATGGGTACTAAGATAAAATAATACCTTAAAGGGAAATCTGTATTTTCTGTTGATTTTGGGATCTCAAAGCCTCTAAGGCGCCTCATAGAAAGCACTCATAGCTGTTAAGCCTATTTATGCTTGTTAATGTTAAAACCTGTTATTCTTTATCAGGGTTTTACATGGTAACTCCTCACAAAGTAGCACATTGCAATGAAGAAACCAAAATGTAAGCTTTTTTATTTCTTTACTGTTAAAAATCTAAAAGGTGTACCATAGGTTTGTACTGAGTGTGGAATAAGTGCATAAAGTCCAGTGGAACCAGTAGCCTTCAGATGTCACCTAATATTTCCACCAGCATGTAATTTGATCTGAGTTTATTTCAGTAACTCTCTGCAGGTCCATTCATTTCTATATTAGTGAACACTTTCTAAAGACCAATAAACAGCAGCGATAAAGTTCTGGAAAAGTGAAAAGCAGAGACAGTTTGTTGTTGAAAGAAAGAGATAAGATGTTGTTGGGTCAGATACAGGAAAACTGAACCTCTTATGCAAACACTTTGTATGGAGGACCCTGAATTAGCCATTCCTGTGGTTAAGCATGGTGGTAGTAGCAACATCATGCTGTGGGGGTGGTTTTATTGCTAGTCAGGGTTGATAGAAAGATTGATAGGTGTATGTTACCAATCTGACAAATTATGAAAGAGTTCAAGGGGCAGAAGTTTACAAGACACAGAGCACAATGGGCTATAAATCAATTAGTAGCAAATTCAACATAATACGATCCTTAACTAGGTGAGTGGAAAACCCACTAATAGTAGGTTCAAAAATAAACTGACCCCTACTGAAATGTCAGGTTTCTACGTAATTAAAATTGGAAATCAGGATAAAACAAATGTTTTCTATATACAATATGACAAATTATAATGTAGAGTTCAATACTAAACAAACAGATATGTTCAAAGGAAACAAACAAGAAAAGATGATTCCCATTACTTAGCTGCATAGGTATGGACCCCCAGTACAACCCCATTGACTGGTAATGGATGCACCGTTTGATTTATTTCAAAAGGTTTTGTTATTAAACAAGAACCAAATTGGTGGTCTTTATTTAGGCAGCTTTTATTAATACTTGTGAAGGAGAGCAGATACAATCTTTCCCATTATTTTCTCTGTTCTGGTCAAAGCATTTCAGTATAAAGACTTAGAACTCAAGCTAAAATCTAGGAAGGTTTCACATACAACTAAAACAAGGTACAGACAATTTGGAACAAACAGAGGTTTGTCTGAACAAAATTAGGAAATAAAATAAAATAAAACTTCTCACTAATAACATGGTGCAGTGATAAGAAGTTCATTTTTTACACAGCAGGGATCTTTGGTTGAAGTCCATCCACTTTACATTATTATTGTAGCAAACTCCTTAAAACTTACTGGTATTTGGAACCGTTTTAGTCACATCAGCAAAAACCAAGTTCTGTCTGAGGAAAAGCAACTTCAGAGCATAATGCTGCCACCACCGTGTCTCATTGTGACTCTGGTGATGTTCTGATCCTTTTTGCTTTGCTTCAAATATGCTTTTTGGTTCTGAGGGCTTTAATGTCACTGTGGGCTTCATTGAACCGTCATGCATTCAGCAATTCAGATCAATTCAAGAGTTCGTCCAAAGATAATAGAAATGTTGTCACTCCTTTATGGGTTTCTTTAATAAGTTGAAGCAGTCTACTCACACAGTGGATCTGGAGAAGCCTCTGACAGGAGACACTCTGTTCGACCTTTGGAGGATATTAGCAAGACATTTATGTTTTGCATGAAATAAAATACTTCAGTTTTCTAGACCTACTCTTGTGTCTCAACATCTAGAGAAAAAAGGCGATATTTGTTGCACGTAGAACACGACCTGTCATGCTGCCCCTCTCTTAAAAACTTCAATGACCAATGTCTGTTTTGTTTTTTCCTCTTTGCTTTGTCATGTGTCATGTTTTTTTTCCTTTTTTGTCTTCTTACCATAAATAAGAATAAAGAATAAATTCTTAGAAATGCCAAAAGGTCTGATATTTATCTGGCAGTGCAGTTTACCTACAGGAAGGACTGTAATCGTTAATCATTCAGTTCTGCTCATGTTTTTAATGTACACAACACGGTGAGGCCTATTTGTTCATCACTTCTAATAACATGAGGTCACCTTGCGGATTTCAGTTACACCGAAAAGCTAAGAATTGAATCCAGAGCTTGTGGCGTGTGACAAGGTGGAGGTTATGCCTTTTCCTTTTCCTGCCTCTCTGTTTGGCGAGCGGACGGCAGCGGGCCAGATGTGAAGCCAGGCTTTGTGGAGCAGATTAAGCTCCCACAGCTGAGGAGAGCCAGGCGAAGCCAGGGCTGAGCTGAACAGCCTGCTGTCTATGCTCTACATCACACCACCCGCCTTCAACCCGCCATCAGCTTAACGCAGCATCAGCAGCTGCTCACAGTAACAACAAAGCTGAATTCTGCATGTATGGAGCGATAAATGTATGCACAATTGACAGGGATATGGTTGATGACTAGTTGAAATAGTCTAAACCCACTTTGGAGAGATAACACTGTTGCTTATCATAGTGTCATATGTTCTGCTGTCACGCCACTGCTGTTCCTGCCCCATTTATTGTCAATACAGTGGGTGATGCTGGTATTCTGCTCCCTAGGTCCTCTGACCATTGCTGGATTGAACTCCATACCCTTTTATTGGATTGATTCTACACCTCTTTCCTAAATATTTCTTGGAATATGCTGCCTTTAGTAAACTCTAAATTTCTATTACTGCCTAAAGGACTCTGAATGGCAAAGTGATGGAAGTTGGGGATTCACTCCTCACTTGGAGAGAATTACTGAATTGTCTTTCTGCTCTTGTTAAACATATAACATCCTGTTACTACTGTAGATGCCCCTACCGACATTGATTAGTGCATTCAAATCTGGATTTGTGAATTGAAACTAATCTTTTCCTCCAGGAGAAGATTAGCCTCTCAGAAGGAAGCACGGTGGATATGAGGAAGCCTGGAGAAGAGGAAGATGACCTGTTGGAGCTGGATGATGATAGTATGGACCCAGAAAATTGCTTCCCTGACTGTAAGTAAGCTTTGAACAACTTTGAAAACAACACATTTCATAAAGTAATGACATCAAGAGGTAATCTAACAGACAAAAGTAACCACAGTAAACATAGTGATTATTAAACAGACATTTTTCAAAATAGAAAAAATCAAGACGAACACATATGACTGATGCAGTACAGTTACAATCTAGCATTTCGTTGTTATATTTCTTTTTTTTTTTTGCTGTTTTGCAATAGAAAAACTAAACCTTTGTTTGAATTTAAATTAAACTTGTTTTAAAAAAATGTCAAAATGACATGCAAGTACATAGAAATACAGACGTTTAACTCAATCATCCCTGTGATGAATCTCTGACTGCTTCAACCTTGTTAAATGTTTTATATGAGCTAAAGGACGGACGGACGGAGAGACGGACAGATTTTTTTTATTTACCATAATACCACCAATCTTTTTTAATAGGAAAGAACATATCGAGGAGGCAGTGCACCACCTGTCATCTGTCTGTGTGAAACATATACTTGGATGAAAGAGTTCCCAGTCAGAATAATTATCTTATTAATCCAGCATCTGTAATTCACATTAAAAAAAAATATAATGTTTTATGCAAATATGTTTGGCTTTTTGCTTGTGTGTCAAGATGGTGAGCAGTGTGTCATTTGTACAACTATTTTTTAGGGGAAAAAATAAAACTTTGTGTTAACTTTACAACAAAAACACATTATGTATGGTTTAACTGTGATTTGGGCAAAAAAAATGTTTTCTTATTTTTACCTTGTAGGTAACATTGGCCTTTATGCACATTTTTAAAGTAATTCAACTTGTCAATTATCCAGTTTGGTGTGAATTGCATTTTGGAGAAAGATGGAAAACTGGAAAACATAAAGATACAATAAAATTCATCTACACAGCCTTTCTATTAGATAGATAGATGTGACATGAATGATTTAAAATGACAAAATCATTCAAATCCAACCAAAATATTGGTTTATATTAGATTTAAATGAAACTAGAGGCGTTCACTTCGGTTTAAGTTACTTTCCTGTCTTTCATTACGTCACTGACAGTGTGTTTAAGGCACTGTCAGTGCTGCGACATCGACACCAGCCGTGGGTTGGGTCAAGCCTGGTGGAGGCTGAGGAAGACCTGCTACCAGATCGTAGAACACAGCTGGTTTGAGACCTTCATCATCTTCATGATCCTGCTCAGCAGCGGGGCTTTGGTGAGAGTGCCAGAGGACCACACAAACACAACGTCTTCCTAAAACAGTGATTAACAACAGCTTTAAAAGTTGTTTAATGCTACAGTGATCTGAGCACATGTTGTTCTCTGTTAGGCTTTTGAAGATATCTACATCGAGAGGAGAAAGGTCATTAAGGTGGTGCTGGAGTACGCTGACAAAGTCTTCTCCTACATCTTCGTGTTGGAAATGTTCCTCAAATGGATAGCATATGGCTTCAAGAAGTATTTCACCAACTACTGGTGCTGGCTTGACTTTCTCATCGTGGATGTGAGTGAACATTTTGCTGTTGTTAGTGAGATTAATTTTAACACTGTGATACTCCAGGCTGAATTGTATTTCCTCGTATTACGGTTAAATTTCTCGACTTATTCTTATGGTGAGTTCTGCATTACAGTGCATTGCAAAAGAAGTCATAACTTTTTACGCATTTTTTCATGTTACAGTAACAAATATTTATTTATTTCATTTATTTTTTTCTTATTTTATATTGAAGTCCAACACAAAATGGAGTCTTATTTCCACTCTATGAGTGAAAATCTTAAAGGCATGGTGGACATTTGAGTTCTTTCTCTTTTACATTGGAGAAACTAAAACATTTCAGTGCAGCCAAATTATTTTAGCCAATACCTTTCGCTACACATATACAGTGGGGAGAACAAGTATTTGATACACTGTTGATTTTTCAGATTTCCCACTTACAAAGCATGTAGAAGACTGTAATTTTTATCATAGGTTCTCTTCAACTGTGAGTGATAGAATCTAAAACACAAATCCAGAAAAATACAATGTATGATTTTTAAATAATTAATTTCCATTTTATTGTGTGAAATAA